>JAJOOS010005273.1:0-25497 GCA_029582725.1 Solanum chiquidenum | reverse complement strand
TTTGCCATTGTTTCAGATGACAACCTCCACATTAATGCACATCTAATTGGGACACGACCACAGGGAAGGAAGCGCGACTATACATGGGTTCAAACATTGTCAGTCATGTTTGACACCCATACATTAGTCGTAGGAGCAACGAAAGTGTCACATTGGGATGATAAGGTTGATGCTCTTATTGTACAGTGGAACGGTGAGACAGTTAATGTCCCAACAGATGGAGATGCAGAATGGAGTGCTAACACTGCTGATAGATCAGTCGTGGTCGAAAGGACAGATGATCTTAACAGCGTGAGGGTCACAGTTTCCGGACTATTGCAATTAGATGTGAAGGTAGTCCCCATTGGAGAAAAAGAAAACAAGGTTCACAACTATCAGCTACCAGCAGATGATGCTTTTGCTCACTTAGAGACACAATTTAAGTTTTTCAATCTATCTAAAGACGTCGAAGGAATTCTTGGCAAGACTTACCAGCCGGGATATGTTAGTCCAGTCAAGAGAGGGGTACCGATGCCAATCATGGGCGGGGAAGACAAGTATCAGACACCATCACTTCATTCAGCTATCTGCAAGAAATGCAGGTTCCAAAGACCCTCAAGTGTGGCCTCAGCTTGATAATCTTGATAAAGATATTAACCAATAAGTGTATTGTGTATTGACTAAAATATTGCTATTAATCTGATTGTAATTGGATGTGCTACTAAATATGTGAATAAAGGATGCGAAAATCACGCAGAAATTTTCGAGTTTACTATGATAAATCAATCTATGAATGTGGCTTATACTCTGCTTGATGGAAACATCCATGAGGCAGCTTTTTTCTTAACTATAATCTCATCAAGTTGGAGAGCAAAGCAAAAGTATTGAAGCTTTATTTCTTTTATTATAATCTCATCAAATTGGTGAGGGAAGCCAGAGTGTTCTTCCTCTCCGAGACGTACAAGTAGCTAAGCACTATCTTTCTGAAGCTGTAACTTAGTAATAGTTTATCTGACCTTCTACCACTTTTACACTTAGGAATGTGCCTTCTCGGTCCATTAGTTCCGTGAGGCATCATGTACAGGAAGCTTCTACAGCTAAACTTTTTGCGACTCCTTTACATGGCTCACCAAATACATTTATTGAAACTCCAAGACTACAGCTTTTTGAGCCAATGCAAGCCTGCAAAGATGGTCGAATTGAAATTTGGTAAGAGATATTTCAAACTGGATCTACCCGGTCAAAAACACACTTAAAGTATCCCAGTTTTTTTGAGTTCCCTACCCGGATTATTAGATGTTCACTTTTCCTACTTGAACTACCATCGACTATTTATCAAAACACACTTCAACTATCAGTTGTCCCCTTTTCCTACCTTAACTATCACCATCGTTCAGGTAGGAAAAGGGAACAACTGATAGTTGAGGTGTGTTTCGATAAATATTTGGTGATAGTTCAGTTAAAAACTCGTACACCTTATAATTCAGGTATGAAACTCAAGTAACTAGGATACTTAAGATCAAATAAACTGGATCTAACCTTCTTTACAATTGAAAGAGCATTGCTGCTACTGCATCGACCATGGATAAAGCTCCCGCATGTTCCTTGAGGAGTGCCAAAGCTTGCAAATTTGATTGAAGAGATGACTTGATTAGGATGAGGGCACTCAAGAGATAGAGTTGGCCCTGATTTCTTTCGTGCATCGTCTTCCGAAGCCCACATATCAATAGGAAGTGGATGAGCCTCAGATATTCTTGAGCATACACTTTGTATCTCTCTTGTTGCAAAAGACAGCTTCGTAGGATCCCCGCCCATTTCCTCAAACAACACTAAGACATTTCCACTGGATTTCAGCCATGAACGAGGAACGTGGTATCTACAAAGTTTAAATATGAAAGTTACATGCAAGATTGCTTAACTAGAATTGATATACCGAAACATTTCACCAGATACTCTCTGAAAACTTTTAAATACTTGAGATTTGCTAAATACTTACAGCAGTTGGGATGGTTTTCCACAATTTTTGAGACATTTGTTAGCATTGTATCCTCCTCTATAATTGCAGGGGTCAGTACAACCGTTATTTGGTGCAGTATAGGTAGGCCAAAATCGACCAATGCTTTGCCCATTCACCCATGCCTCACCCTTCCCCATTCCAGTAAAATCCATCGAAAGAGGGGTATCACCAGCAGGAGCATCAAAACTTGCCTAAATGAACAAAACTTGTAGTTAGTTATGGACTAGTCGAAAGATTTGGACAACTGTTACCTAAGGATAAGTACATGAACATACAAAGAATAAGATATATCAGTCCATTATAAGAGGCATATTGCTAACATAGCAAACTAACAGTCATGAAAAGAATCCCGAGTCCTTTTATCGTCAACCTACTTTCAGGTAAAATATACGAGCAGATGAAACGAGTATTTTGATAATATTGCTCCATGATGTGTTCTTTTGATTTGATTTCATCAACATTAGCCTATTAGTACTTGTAAATATTAGGAACTTTGGCAAATCCGTTCTGATTCTATTAGCAAATCTGTCTGGAACATTTGTAGCCTATTCATTCCATCAAATAAAATCTTCAAACAAGGTTACATAACTGATGTGCAACAACAACAACATACCCAGGGTAAACTCACAAGTGGGATCTGGGAAGGAGTGTACGCAGACCTTACCCCTACCTTGGGAGGTAGAGAGGCTGCTTCCGGTAGACCCTTGTCTTAAGGAAAAACATATCAAAACATATCGAAAAAATGCAAATGTCGAAATGTTCACATTCATCCTTAAATTGCACATATCTGGGACACATATTACCTTATACCATATTAATGGTTGGTTTGTAGGCAATTCAGTTTGTGACTTCCAAAGTGTAGAACCTCCATTAGATAAGCCCAATTCTTCTCCTTTCAATCCAACCTGACCAACAAAGTACACATAACAGGCAACGTCAATGTGATTATCCTTCAGAATAAAGACCTAATGCTACCAGAGATTTGTCAAAAATATACAAGGGAATGAAAGATCTAATAATGGAAAGAAATCCTAAGGACCCATATTAAGGTATACGGAAAGTTAACTTAACCTGATATGTCCACTGCTTCGATGAAAGATCAGTAGTAGAGCCATTTTTGAAACCTTTCAATTGCACTGGACCAGTAATCCCTGCTCCTTTGAGATCAAAGAATGCTCCGTAGTTCTAGATTCAATACCAGGTGTGTATTAGAATGACACTTCTAAAATGGAAGTTATAACAATGTGAAGTTCTTCATAGATAGTAAGAGTTAATAATCAGGGACCAAAAGAATATATGGCAGATAACAAATCTTCGACATGAACTGATGGGATAAAACCAAAATTCAAACCTGAAGTCCCACAGTCGCACTCAACAGGTCGATTTTGTTTTCTCCAGGCACAAGGGTGACTGGAACTTCAATCGTAAAGTTAGAATGTCCACTGTTGCCTTTTCCACTTCCTACAAACAATCACAAAGTTTATGCAAAATGTTAAGAGCATTGTAAGAACAACTTGTCAAAGTAAAACTTACTTTAAAGGGCAGTGAAAATCATATATAGTGCCTATTCCACTATCTATTGCTCCAACAAGGATGAATTATCTGCTGATTTCAGCAACCACAAGAGAAATGCTAAATACAATATCACCACTTGATATGCTTCAGCTACTTTTTTTGCTTTGGCACCTTGAATAGTCTTACTATAAATTATTGCAATACACTTAAATAGCTCAAGACAGTATCTTCTCATTGTTTTGGGTAACTAATAAGTAGTCATCAAGCATCATTTATTTCCGTTACCTGATAGCTTTCCATTAATGTAAGCATGAAGAACATGGCCAAGTGTTTTCACATGAAGTACCGTTTCAGATCCATCTTGAAGGAAAGGCTCATCATTTTTTATATTGACACTGGAAAAAATTAGAACTGATGTAAGAAAAGTGAACTTCAGAGCAGATAATGATCATGCGCAAACAGAGAACACTAGTTATTCTCATAAAGTGCTGCTGATTAGAAACTAAAAGTGGAGCTCATGCAATTAGCTGTAGTATTTTTCTTTTTTTACCTCAGGGAGTACCAGAGATAATCGCTTTTATCAGCTGTAGTATTTATCTGTTCCACCAACCCCATTCTTGTGAATGCATTTTCACTTGAGATGCCTACAGGCTCATTAACTGAAGTCCAACCTGATAGGGATGCGCCAGATGCATCAGCTTCCGAAGACTGAGTAACAAATGTTGAGATGGTTGATACAGAATTAATCTGTCACGGAGAAATGTAAAACCATTAGCTTGAGCTGCAACAACCACATATCTATGATTCAAACTAGACAAGATTATGAGCCAAACCTTTGCAGTATTAAAAGCAACATTCTTGCAGTCAGGTAAAATGCTGACGGACCATGGAGGTAAATGATATGAGTTTCCATTGAAGCTCACAGCCGCATCAGATTGCGTAGCAGTATTGGCGAGAAATGCAGCACACTGAGAATCAGTTTTATAAACACTGGCCTGAAATAAGAAAAGATATTGTGGTTTATAATGTGAAGCTCTCCTTACAAAAGTAATGATATCTGTACAATTCCTTCTTCTCTTTTTCTATGTGTTGTTTTTAAGTGAAATATACGAAATAGCAAAGAAGGTGAAGAAGGCAAAATGAAAAAGAGACGGGATGGTTCAAGGATGTTTGTTATACTACCGCTGAGTCCTGACTTCAAAAGCCATTAGTAGTATGGCATGCTTAGACAATCGTTTTTAGGATCATTTGGGCGGCAATAGGTTTGACTATACAGTGAAACTCTGATATATGCTAGCATCAGCAACTTATGATCTGGTAGACTGGCAGTCTTACAATACAATACGCGCCACAACAAATTCTAAACTTGTTGAACCATTGGTCAAATTGCATTACTATTTTAGAAGAAGCAACTGAAAAATTCTTCACGAGTGATTGGAAGTACAGTTTTCGTGTTAGACAAAGGTAAATATACCTCTATAGTAGAGCCCAGAGAAGTGATGTTTGGATCAGTTGCCACCATTGCAGCCTCACAAAGCTTTATGGCTTTATGGAGATCTTTCAAGTGACCCCATTTTGGTTGTCTTATAAGCCCTGCATTTCGCAATGGAGATTTTCACCTAAGTGAAATGATAAGCCCATAACAAGCTAGGGAAATCAAAATTGGTCAAGAGGGAGAGGAACCATACCGTACTCATCTAAAGGAGCATCATAGTCATAGCTAGTTGCAATAAACGGTCCACCACTGGTTCGGCCAAAGTTAGTTCCCCCGTGGTACTGTCCGAAAGCAGTAAATATCATTTATAAGACTTAGTTCAGCTGTCAACTGTCATTACAGGCAGGGAACTATAAATCAAGAAACTCATATAGTACCATGTAATAGTTCTGGAAGGTTCCGCCTCGCTGGAAAAATCGAGCCACAGCGAAAGCAATGTCTTCCACAGGTCTGTAAGGGACAGGACCACCAAAAGACAGAAACCTATGTTCCAAACAATTCAAAAAAGTGGAATTGTAAGAGAAACTTGGGATATTTTGAATAGCACCAGATATGATCTGTTTATTAAAGAACTAAAAACCCAAATGCCTTACCATCCGGTCCAATTCTCAGTCCACATCTTGGGTGTTTTATCGGAGTTTTGCTTGAATTGGTCACAATAAAATCCATTGCAAGTGTTAATCTGTCGTTATCACAGCATACACCAGAAAGTTAATAACTACCTTAGTGGCAATCTGTACAAATTGTCAAAAAAGTTGGATAGTCTACAGGGGTTCTCAAGGTGTTTTTTCAATCACTTAAACACAAGGTGGAGATATGAAAAACTCACAACGGAAGGAGGGGCATCTGGTTGCTGACACATAACCCATGGCACTCCCGTATCCAAAGCGGTAGCCATTGATGCTGCCCAGTTCACGTAAGGTTTGGCACGAGGACCATAACGAGACTCAATATCACCATTGCCATACTCATTTTCTATCTGTTTGGTCAACAAAGCATAATTAGTACTCAAAACAATAACAAAGAGCAACTAATATCAACTCGTTTCTTAGTACTCCGAATGTAGTAAATCACTATGAGAAGCTAACCTGAGACAAGATAACCGGCCCACCCTGGGATGCAAAAAGATTTTCTTGCTTGATCATGTCAACAATTTTAGTCGTGAATCGCTTCATTTCTGCCTGCAACACGAAGCCCTCATGTCAATGAACTCCAAAACCAGTATCCCAAGGAAAAACTAATCAATAGCACAAAAGGGAATACCTTGAATGGTTCATTGTCGGTTCGAAATTCAATTCCAGGAATGAAATGCAACCAAAGAGGAAACCCACTGCCTCAAAATAGATCAAAACCATCAATTATCAGTAAAGCAAAATCAATAATATTTGAAAAATAGCAAAAAGAGTATAGAGTTAATTACCCATAGTTCCATTCTGCACAAACATAAGGCCCAATCCTTATATGAACAAATAAGCCAGCTTTCTCCACCAACTTCACAAAATTAATCAAATCTTTCCTTCCTTCAAAATCATACTGCAAATGTGCTCATCACATCAGTCCTTCCCATTTTCGTCGTGTTCATCACATAAAAGGAAAACAACTTCATTACTTTATTAGTTCAATCAAGTTCTTGGAACTCGAAACAGCAAAAATCTATGTTGGACTCTTCAAAAATGTGGTCGGTGCAATAGGATCCTGTGCATTTTCTGAGGATCCTAGCCGGGTGCGACAACATTTTTGGAAAGTCTGAGCAACATAGGTAAAAATGGAAACTTTCCATACTCATTTTTGTCTAGCTCAAGATTCCTAACTTTATTAAAAGGAAAACAACTCATTACTTTATTTGCTCAATCAAAACTTCTTGACACTCAACATAAGAAACACTAAAAGTAGGAACATTTCCATTCTTTTCTTCTTGGCCCATAACTGAAGCAAAGAATAGCAACAACACTCATAGTTGAAGTCAGGATTTGAAGATTATCGAACAGATTTTCACTAAGGTGGTTCAAAATATGAATAAGTAAACCTACGAAGAAGCCAATCATGGTTCAACACCTACTGCATTTACATAAAACATCATTTTAATCATATATATAAACAGTATAATTTTTCATCGAAGGAGAGTTCAGATGAAACCCTCGGCCTCACCTAGCTCCACCCCAGAGTTAACTACAACAACAACAACAACAACAATCCATTGTAATCCCACAAGTGGTGTCTGGATAGGATAGTGTGTACACAGACCTTATCCCGATCAACAACAGAGCTGAAATTACCTGATTTCGAACAGGTTCATGAAGGTTCCAGAAAACATAAGTCTCTATAACATCCAATCCTCCATCTTTTGATTTCTGTATAAGGTCTGGCCACATCTGCATTAACACAAACAATATATTAAAAAAATCTTATTTTTTTTAATTTTGAGAAAGAAAAAAAAAACTCACATCAGGAGTACTCCGAGGATAATGTATTGAACCGGAGATCAAAACTCTTCTCTTTCCGTCAATAACCAATGCCCGGTGATCATACGTCACATTAGCGGCAAATGACGTCATCACCAAACAATGCAAGAAAACCACTCCAAACACTAACATTATAACTGATAAACAATACCCACTTCTTCTTTCCATTTTCCGGCGAAATTTCTGATTTTCCGGCCAAAATCCTTGATTTTCCGATCAACTAATACAAAAAAAATCCCAAAATTATTTATACCCAAAACAATGTACAGAGTAATTCTTTGTTAGAAACAGAGCTTTTAAGGTTTTTTTTTTTTTTGCTTTTGCAGCTTTTACGGTGGTTTGCTTAAAAGTATGAAAACTGAAAAAGGGATCAAAATGTTAAGGATGAAGATGAAGTTATCCTAAGCCGGAGATGACACGACAACTAATAATGTCAAAAAAAAATTAAAATTAATTATCATAATGACGTTGTCATCGTCGTTTTGTTCATCATTTTTCTGCAGTACTGGACGGCTTTATACTGATGATGATGAGTTTTTTTCAATGCATATGAATTATAAATTATACAGATAAGTTTTTTTGTTTTTTCAATGAAATAAATACAGAGTATTTAGTATTGTCGGCTCAAAACACTAAAAGCAAGCAGACATTTTTGCCATTTCTGGGTATTATATAAGAAAATATATAAAACAGAGTAATATTCTTGCATGAAAAGTGAAATTTATGTTACCGCTGATTCTGCTGACAGAACGAAAAAGGGTAGCTCGGTGTATTAAAGCTTCCGAATTATAAGGGACTATTGTCGGATATAATAAACAGAAAAGTTTAATAATTATGAATATGGGTTATGGTGAAATAATTTGAATTTTTTTGATATTCTTTTTTCTGGTTCGAGATTCCTTGTTCAGGAGATTTTGAATTTAATCATATCTCAATATGAATATATATACTAGTATAATAAAAAAAGAGGTTTAAGCCATCACTTTCAATTGAATAAAGGATTTTTTTTGTTTTTACCGTTCTTAACATGAGGTGAATATCATATAATCAAGAAAGAGGTTTAAGTCATCACTTTCAATCAGATAAAGGATTTTTTTTTTGTTTTACCGTTTGTAATGTGAGGTGAAAATTGAGAATGGCGTGGTAATTTCTTTGGTAGGTAGACATTAGTAGTTGTGAAGTAAATAGTGGTTCGTATGTTAAAGTGTATGACGTTTTTTTTAAAGTGCTTGATTTATGTGGAATTTTTTTTTGATATGAGTGATGGTGAGATTAATTTCAAGATCTTTGCATATCATGTTGAAGTGTCATGTCATCTAAAAAATTAATTTATTAGAGGACATATTTATTACTTATGTCTTAATTTATGCGACTTACTTTTCTTTTTAGTTAGTATAAAAAAAAATAACAACAATTTAACTATAAAATGTTTATTTTAGCCTTAATGAAATGATTTACAGTCACATAAATTTTTATCCTTAATTTTGAACCACGAGTTTTAAAAGTTTTTTTCTTTCTTAAACTTTGTGACGAGTCAAACTACCTCACATAAAATGAGACGGATGGAGTATTTAATAATATTTTCAACAATTAATTTAAATTTTGTATAATATATAATTTACTAAAATTAAAAAGAAAATTAATTTCTACTAAAAGAAATTTCAGTTCTCCCTATTCAAATTTAAGATTCCTAATTATACATGTTATCGTTAAAATGAGTATGGATGGAGCCAAGTGGAAGCAAGAAGCTTATTTTCATACGGAAATTATATTGTATATATAAATGTTAATTTTTTAAAACTTCTTCACGAATTTACTTTTTTATATTTTGAAAATTTAGTGAAAATTTTGACTCCGACACGTAAAAAATAATAGTTAAATCATAAATGTGTGCGCTATTTTGTTTGTGTCAGTTTCCGTTTTACAGACTTTCACGTCACGTGAAAGGGACGATGAAACTTTACCAGGTAGATGAGATAAATTGTGTGTCACACCGTTAGTGAAATATTTGCCGTTTCAAGTGATTTTATGAGTTTTTTTTTAAAAAAATCGATGAAAATTCTGTCTTTGTCATTAATGATAGAACAATAAATATCTTTCTTTATTTAATTAGAGATTTGGGTTTGAGTTGTTAAATTGCATTCAATGAAAAATACTTTATCATAAAATAAAAAATTTACAATATGTATCTGCATAAATTATAATCCAACCTATAATATCGAATATAAGATGAAAAAATAACTATACGTATTGTTTTGTTAAAGTATCCAGAGACTTTACTCAAGTTATAGTTGTGCATTTTTTTCATAAGACGGAAAGTTTGTTAATAGTGATATTTATAGAATCTTTTTTTTAATCAAAACATTTATAGAATCAAATAGGAAAAAAGTGGTAGACAAATTCTTACCCAAGCAATCCCAATCCCAAGACTCCTTTTTGCCTTTTTTCACTTCTTTTTTTTAAAAAATAAACATATATATATATATGCTCAAATTCAATTAAACTCGTTCATTTATTTATATAAATGAAGAGAATCCCAAGATTTGGTTTTTGATTTTTGAATTAAAAGGTGTAAACGTGTAACAATTCAGATAGTGCATATAATTACAGAAACATATTATTATATGGTTAAGGTTGATTGCATTATTAGTGCTTTTTGACTTATGTTTCAACCTTATTATATAATTTATTTTAAAATATATAATTAAACATAGTGTTGGTAAATAACACCCAAAGTTGTCGGTGGAGTAATAAATTTTAAAAATGCCAATTTATTTAATTTGTTCCAACATTTAGTAATTGGTAGGGACTCCACACACATATTACCTACCCTTCCCATTATGAAGTGTTCTATTTTTCTTTTCATACGTGGTATTTGTTTTAAGGCTCGATTATTTTATTTTCTTTCTTCACGAAGTATCTATTTAATATTCAGCTTATTTAAATATACATAAAAAAAAAATTATATTAAGGTAAAATATTATATCGTTGAAATTTTTTTTTTTGCACTTGATTAAATCATGTATTTTATTATGATTAAGTCAAATAAAACATTTTAACTTTAGAAGTTTTTCCACGTCCAAACACCTCAATTTGTTTATAAAATGTTCATCAATATCAATTGTCCACTAGACACAATAAAAAGAAATTAGAATATTAAGTTGATAACTAACACCAAATTATGATATTTTGATGTATACTTTCAAAATTAAAGCGCTCGCATATAAATTTTAAAATTCTGAATTCGACTACAACAAATCATTTAGAACAATGGTGTCATGAATATAGATCAATCAATACGAGTTGTGGTGCAATGGTGAGACTGTTTCACCTTTAAATAGAGGTCTCGAGTTTGAATCTTGAGTATGGAGAAAATTTTGTTGGGAGTGTCACCTCCAAATAAGCCCTGTAATACGTGATTCGAATTTAATCGAAGCTTTAATATAGGCTCCAAATACAGAGCGAGAAAAATAAAAGGAATATGGACCAAGGGGGTCATCTTCAATGTGCCGTGCGATCATGCAATATTAGAGCTAATAGCTATCACTAATTAATTGCATTGCCCATTTCACTTTGAATGCTATTCCAATCTTATTTTTCCATTTCATTTGAGTTTGGTAATAAATATCATTTGCATGGCCTTGTGAAATTTGGTACAATGATAATAATATATCTGATATAAATTTATAAATAAAATTTAAAAAAGATAATATATATATATACTTAAACTTTACTCTTATTTTTACTCAATCGTGAGGTATATATAATATATTCAAACGTATAATCATTGATTATATTATATTAGTTAAAATTTATAAGAAAATAAAGATTATTATTCCTTCTATTCGAATTTATGTTGCGTTGTTTATATTTTGAGAATCAAACTTTTAATGTTAATTGTGAGCTAATTGAATATATATGGAACTTGTAAGTTTTTAAAAATAAAATTTATCTATTTAATAATAATTAAAAGTACTATAAATTAAATTATATAATTGACAATTCAAAATATTTAAAAAATATATAAAAAATATATAGTAAAAAAAACTTATTTGACTTTCGAATTCGAACAATGCTATATAAATTATAACAGAGGGACAATAATTATTTTGTTATGGTCCTTGTTGTCCTTTTTAATACCGTATTTAAATTTTGTCCCTATTTCTAACAAAGTTGTATAAATATAGCTTTTGAAAAAGTACACTCCTCAAATATTTGCTCATGTATTTTTGAATTTTACTAACAAACCATTAAAATTGTCATTTAATTTTTGTAATAACTTACAAAAATTTAGATTATAATCTAACGTCTTCTCGAAAGATTTGAGTTTGTCCGAAATGAATCTTTAAACTATAATCTAAAATATTCATAAATAATTAAAAAATTAAATTATTTTAACAAACAAATAGCTTAAAAAGCGACACCGATAAAAAATTCTTATAAATATCCCAATAAAATAAAAAAAGCAAAATTGGATTGAAAATTTAACTGTTTTTTCTATTTTTTCACCCAATATTTGATATAAGCATTAAAATTTAATTAAATCTGAATTCACGTTCGAGTGTGAAAATTTTGACTTAAACACTTTAAGAGGGTGTTTGGATTGACTTAAAAGTTGGTCAAACCTATTTTAAAGTCAGTTTTTGACTTTTGAGAGTGTTTGACAAATATAAAGAATAACTTAAAATAAGTTACGAAGTGTTTGGCAAAGTAAAAAATGACTTAAAATAAGTAAAAAACGACTTAAAATAAGCCAGAAATCAAAAGTAAGTCTCCCCCTACTTTTTATTTTTGACTTAAAAACTATTTTTTTAAGCCAATCCAAACGGGCTCTAAGTGACTTAGACACCTATTTAAGGTATCTAAGTGAAATAGTAAATTATGCGAATAACTTTAAGGAGCCGGAAATAACTTAAGCAAGCTTTCAATTTTTATTTGTTACACTTTAATGAATTGCATGATTGGACTTTCCCACAATGAGCCATCATTTTCATGATTAATTGTCCTTTCTTTTTCTTCTAATTGATACAATTGTCCTCACCTTTTTATGAGCTGTTAGATTAGTTCAAATTATCAATATAATTATGAATATCTTGACACTTTGAGATCTTTTAAAATCAATTTTATTTGTAATGTAGCTACTTGGCAATATAATTATCACTATCATGGTCCATTTTGGCTCATGGATTGGGAATTGCACTCTTGGATAAAAATACAAAGAAATGCAATCATAAATGAAATCATTTACAAGTAGTAAGTTTTGATAGTCAACTACTTTTAAGAAGTTAGGTCATTTTCTCAAAATACTCCAAAAATAGGTTTTATTTTATTTTATAGTATGGTGTTTGGTATCAGTATTAGGTCTCGACTAAATTAAAATTCACACATTGCATGACTTATTTATGAGATCGATGCTTTCAACATGACTTTCTTGGTATCTGTATCGAGCCTCGACTAAATCAAGATTCACGCATTGCAGGATTCATTTTGGGAGCATGCTTCCATCGTCATTTTCTCCTTTCCTAGACGCTCGAATCCAAGAAGGCGAGAATTATAATAAATGGTGGAGCGATTCAAACTATCCCACCACAATCTATATATTGATAAGTTTCATGTTCTTACTTATAGTTCTCTATTACACATATATAAGGAGTTGATTTTTTTTAGATGGTCACTGAACTAATAGTTATTATTTTAGAAAATATTTATCGACACAAATACTTTATTTGTAAGAAAAAAACTAGTTTCTGATTCGATATTGATATCTATATCAGAGCTTGATTAAATTCAAATTTACACATAGAGCTTATTTCTATGGTCAATGTTTTTAATAAGATTTTTTCTATTCTCAAATACTCAAATCGAAATTTTCAATAAGTTGATACACCTTATTCATCAAGTATGTCATATCTCACTAGTTAAGCTTTCTTCTATAAAACATGACAAAAACTGTAATAAAAAATATCAAATATTCGTTTGTTGAATCCCAATTTCCAAAGCTAAAAGCAGACAAAAAACTCCTTTGAGTCATTTTATTGAAAAACAACAAACAAGAAAAAAGAGGACATTTTTTGAAAAAAATAAAATAAATATACGTGTATACTATTCACAAGTATGAACAAAAGAAAAACCATGTGAAAAGGAATATTAAAGTGGTCCTCATGATTTCTCATCAAAAATTCAAAATCAAATAAATCTATACCCTTTAATCAATTATATTGTTCTTAATAGTATTGAACTTTGTAGGAGCAGAAAAATCAACTAATATCAATCAATTACAACCACTTTTTGATGATTCTTGACTATGTTGTTAATAATGAATGATTTTTTAAACAAGTTTGACTTCTAGAATTTGAAAAGGATGAATTGATAGAGGTGTAATGTAAAGTTTGATAAATTTCTAAATTATTGTCATCGACTCACACAATATTAATTCGACTTTTAAAAAAACGGAGAGTCCTTTAAGATAGCTTGCTACCTGGGCTTTGCGTCTCCCATAGTTGTACTGCTGCACGGGCCTAGCGCAGCCCACCAACTCGGTCCAATACTTTATTTGGGCCTGGCGTCTAGGTCACAGTGTTTGAGTGATGTATATTTTTTTTTTTTTTAAAGTTGTTGGTAGAAATAAATGTTAAATATATACTACACATAATGATTGATATAATTAGACTTGCTTAACAATTGAACTAATATAAATGCTGGAATAGAAAGAAAAAAAAGTGTATAAATATTGTATATTGCTTAAAGATATATTGAAATGGTCATAGAGACCAAGTGGAAATGATCCTATGGTACACAAGATGAGAGAGATGAGATAAAGATCGAAAATTAAAATAGACAATTAGTAGATAGTTGAATATTGTATGCGAAAGAGGCAAAGGGCTAGCCTCATCCCTTCCCCTCCTATTAGTAGTTTTTTTTAAAATTAGTGTGTGATACTCGCTCGACTAAATTCGAATTCGCATCGAAAAATTTCATTGAGAATAAATCGCTACGTAACAAAAGTGATTTTGTATGGAAGGAAAGTAGTACTTAATAGTTAGTAATCACTAAAGTTTCTTATTCTTTATTGTGTGGTACGTGTGTTGCTATTTTATTATCTACTTTTTTTGTTTCATTGTTGATTTGGGGTTTATGAGAAACAACTTTCCGAGCTACCTCACTAAGATAGGAATAAGGTTAGCATATATCCCGCATTCTCAATTTGGTGAAGTAGTTCTCTGTTTCAATTTATTTGACACTCTTATTCCGAACACCTTCACATAAATACATCAGAATTTAAGTACAATTTTTTTTTAAAATTGTTCAAAAAAGCCATAGACAAGCTTGGAATCGAGTTTTTGTTGGGTAAAAATGATACAGTCTGTTTGTGTTCGAGCTTCACCTCTGCAATTGCCACCCATTAACTCTCACAGGCAATTTCTGTTTCCTCACATTTTCGTTAATTTTTTATTTTTTTTGAGAAATACCCATTTGTTATTGATACCATAATTTGCTTACTATGTGTTTGTAGAAATGCCGCAATGACTGACAATTTTGCAATTGATGCTCAAAATCTTAGCTATTCAGTTGTGTCAAGACAAGGAAAATTACTTCCAATTCTTAAAGATTGTTCACTACAAGTTCCTTCTGGACAATTCTGGATGCTTTTGGGACCTAATGGTTGTGGAAAATCAACCCTTTTAAAGGTATATACATCTAGGACTTCTTTTTTTTTTGGTTGTTAGTCTGTTAGAATTGATACGAAGGTGTGGAGGTCGAGGATTAGCTTAGAAGACTACTAGTAGGTAATTTCGCATTTTTTTAAACCAGTAGTATTAGTATTATTTGGGAAGATGTGACTATACATGACATGTCGCAGTTGAAGCTTATCGAGTATATGACCTTATATAGGAGATTGTGGATTACACAAATCAAGTTAGAAGGATAGCAAGTGGTTTAGCTTTTTCTCGCTTATCCTTCCGTACTTGTAGTCGTAGTAATTTTCCTTGTAGTTTCTTGTCCTTCAATTTACATTAGTTACTTTCTATTGTCTCTTGTACTTTGATCATCATACTATTTTATTGTAGTTTTTCTTTTTTTTTTCTTTGTCATGCTTTCTATAGTATCTTCTTTGATATGCTTTTTCATGAGCAGAACCCGAGGATCTCTTGGATAAAACCTCCCTACTTCCCAAGGTAGGGGTAAGGTTTGCGTGAACTCTATCCTCTCCAAACCCCACCTTTGGGATTATATTGGGTATTTTAGTGTATTTTTGTTATTTTCGTATTTCGCATTCTTAGTTTTCTAATACTACTTGTTGTCCCTTATGCTTCGGCTTTTTCTTACTATCTTGCTGTGGTTACTACTTATGTTTCTATCAATGTTGTGTTTATGCTTTTGTTGCGCCGAAGGTCTATCGGAAACTACTTGTTTACCTACACAAGGTAGGGGTAAGGTTTGCGTACATCCTACCCTCGCCAAACCGCACTTGTGGAATTACATTGGTATGTTGTTGTAGTCTGTCTGAATTAATGGGGTTTTGTGTTTTGTTCTTTTTGGGGTGAAATTGTTTCAGATATTAGCAGGTCTATTGAGTCCAGATGATGGTTTCTTGTATGTGGAGAGGCCAAGGAGCTTTGTGTATCAGAATCCTGATCATCAGGTGTGTATACTTGAAGCAATTTTCAGTGTTTTCGTTTTAAGTTGCCTTTAGAGGGTAATGCTGCCTAATTATCTTCGGAATTGTGGCCCTCTTTTGTGGGTTAAATTGGATGATTAAGCGAGAATGTTTGGATTCCCATATTGTGCTGATGACTTCTAACTTGTTGATAATGATTGAATTGTGAGATTAATGGTCTAAAACTCGAGATTCGAGATACTTATCACAACAATAACAAGAACAACAACTTATACACCTCAATTCCAATCTAGTCGGTGAGCTATATAAATCTTCACTATCCATGTCACTCCATTTAAACTCGTCTCGATCCAATCTTTGAAAAAAAAGGGATTCCTATCACACCAACTCAATAACTGAGAATTGGGGTTTAATGGAACCACTGAAAATGGATGTAAAACACAAGGGGAACCTAAGGATGTTGCCTAATGGTCAATTAAGAGGGTGACAACCACGGAAGATGAGTTCAAATCTGAGTAGAGACCAAAAAAAAGGCCTACGTGATCTTTTTTCCTTTGCTTAAGCCAATGAGTTACTAGATACCTGTACTGATGTGAGGTAACATGTACCTAGTGAAATAGTCGAGGTGTGTATAAGCTGGCTCATACACTGACATTATAACAAAGAGAATGTAAATCATAAATGAACTACAAAAAGATTGAGTACTTCATCTTGTATAAGCTTAATTTCATATTAGAGAATCAAGTCCCCTTAATAACTATCCTACTGATGTAATTATGCTTTTGGATTTCCTTGCTTTTGTTGAACTATATCTCAATCGAGTTTAGATTTGGAAAGACCGTCACTTTTGAAAAAAATCAGCAATTTGCCGTCATAAGGACCAAAATGTCATTATAGAACTTCTATTGTAGCCCTGTAAGTAGGCAGAATCTGGAAAAATTCTTAACTTTCTACATTGTATTTCTGATTAAACTGGTTTGTAACTCTGCATGACCATTGCTTTGGGTGGATGGTGCAGTTTATCCATCTTTGTAAAACCTCCAGAATATGTGGTAGCACGTAGCAAAGTCCTCATCATTTTGGCATTGCACTGATGAGTCATTTAGTAGCACAAGTGTCTGTCATGATTCCAAACTCTGCATTTACGATTCGAGAATGCGAATCTATGGACTTTTTGCTACATTGATCCATTTATCTTTTGTATGATAAATCTACAAGGCTTCTTATCATAGCCTCACATGCTTTTGGCATGATGAGTTCACGAGGTCTCTGCAAAACAGATGTTGTGCTTGGTGCGGCTAAAGCAGAGAGCCACATTTGCCGTTATTTGTTATGTTAGTTTGTCTGGATCGCTGGGTGGTTTTTATGAATTGGACTTTCCATGACCACATATTAAGTAAGTATTCTGCTCTGAAATGCATGACCTTCTTTATTTCTTGTGTTTACAGGTCGTGATGCCAACAGTGGAAGCTGATGTCGCTTTTGGTCTTGGTAAATTGAACTTAACACCAAATGAGATTAAGACTAGGGTGGCAAAAGCTTTGGATGCAGTTGGGATGTATGAATATTTGAAAGTATGTTCTTCAGGTATGGTTTCTTGAGTTCCTAACATATTATATCGAACTGCTCTCACGTATGTGCTTTTGTTTACACTGAGCAGAAACCAGTTCACACTCTTAGTGGTGGCCAAAAACAAAGGGTTGCTACGGCTGGTGCTTTGGCGGAAGCTTGCAAAGTTTTGTTACTTGATGAACTGACTACATTTTTGGATGAAACTGATCAGGTATTATCTGATTCAACTTTTATCTCACTTTGTAGCATCCAATCTTTCACTTTGGTCACCTGAATAATGTAGGGGTCGTCTGGTATGCTGGATAGGATAAGCAAGTATATCCCACCTTCTATATGGGATAGTAATCCCACAATTTTGGTACAAATGTTGAGATATAAAATAATCCCAGGATTAACTAATACCTCAAACCAAACATGGAATAAAGTTAATCCCAAATTTATCCTGGGATTATTATCCTTATCCCACACACCAAACCACCTGTATTAGTGTGCTATCCAACTGCTGAACTATCAAAGGAAAGGACCTAAATGGTATTTTCTTGAACTGAAACTGCTCAAGATAATCATTCAAGTGAAATCCTATGCACAAGAGATGTTCACAAACTTGAAACTTTGGCTCATGTTCAACACTGCATAACCACAGTGTAAAATATATTAATGCTATCCATACCGTGTTGTCAAAGGCAAGCACGCTTAAGCCCTGAAGCGAGGCTCAAAATGTGTTGAGTGCTTCGCCTCACTCAATGTGCGCTGCAGTGTCGTCATCAAACTAAAGTAGTGTTTTTCTTTGACTGACTCGGCTACTCTGCATGACATGCTTATTCCTTTTTCCTTGTTTTATATTCTTTCAATTCCTTTTTGCCTTTGGCTTTTGTGTTGCCCGGAAGAGGAAGGAAGCTTTTCTAAATTTACTCCATCGATGAGGAGAAATGTTGTTTAGTGTTTAGTATGGAAATTCTTTTATCCAGAATAGATAAATTTTACGAGTGAATTGTTTTTCTTTCCTTCCACTTTTGTTAGATTGGAGTGATAAAAGCAATGAGAAACTCCATGGATACATCTCAAGGAATTACCGCATTGTGGGTAACTCATCGCTTGGAAGAACTCGAGTTTGCAGATGGTGCAGTGTACATGGAAGATGGAAGAATCGTTCGACAAGGTGATGCAACTAGTATAAGGAAATTCATTGAAGATAAACTGGCATCTTATGTCAACCAAATAAACTTGTAACCACTTTTCCTCAATGAATCATGTACGTGCTGATGCGGATCCAGAATTTGAATATTATGTGTTCAAGTTCAGGATTTTACCACATCACATTTGATTTACAAGATCAAAATCTGTTATTTGTATGTATTTAGTGAGTTTTTACCATATACACAGTAATCGAGTCAAAGTTACTGGGTTCGGATGAATCTGTAAGTTATACTCTATATCTAACCTTGTGTATATCTATTATTTATACTAAGATGAAGCAAGATAAAGTACACAACTATAACAAATAAACTGTTATACACCCTGTAGTGAACTGTTGAAAAATATACCCACCAAAAGTTTTTTTATTATTATATTTTCTTCGCTTTATATGCCTAAAAGAAAGTGTATCTATATTCTTTGCTATGTAATCATTTAGAGTAGAAAAACTCACACTTCTTTTGAGCCGAAGGTCTATCGAAAACAATATTTCTATCCGTTTATCTTTGTTCTTTTGAGCCGAAGGTTTATTGAAAATAACATTTCTATCCGTTTACCTTACAAAGTTAGTGATAGGGTTTGAATACATTTTACCCTCTCGAGACCCAGTGGTGAGTAGTGACCATTATTTCACATCGGTTGGATCGGTCTTATGTATTATCGTTTTGGTTTATCGGTTTTTTATTTTTCTATATCTATTTCAATAACAAAACCAATAAGATTTTTTTATTGGTTTTCAGTTTATCCGTTTTGATCCTCAATGGTTCTGTTTCGGTTTAACCAATAAGAAAATGCTTATAAAATAAATATATGATTTCTCTAACAGATCGTTTGACGCGACAAGACAATAATGTAACTTTACAAATGCTCATAAAATAGAAACAATAATATCTAATATGAAAAGAACTATACAAGTGTAACACAGAGAAATTAGGAGGAACAAAGTTCTTACTTTAGATTTTGACATTTTGTATAATGTGAGTGAACTCAAAGTAACTAGTAAGGTATTAAGATTAATATTTAATATTTATGTACAGATAAAAGTAGTAAATTAGTACAGTCTTAATGGGTTATTGGTTTACCCAATAACTCAATATTAAAAATCAATATCAAACCGATAATCCGATAATTTTTTTTATAAAACCATTAAAATACCGTTAATCCAATAGCTATAAACAATAACACTTTTTTCGATTCAATTTATCGGTCAGTCTGATTTTTGCACCCCACTAATTATTCCTCATAGGTGGTATTCTGGTAAAACATCAAATTAGAGATTTTGATGTAATGTACTAACTGTTTATAAACTTTCCCATAAACTTTGTTTAGCGAAGTCTCTGTTTACTCACTTTATGTCTATCATAGATACTGTTGTGTTGAATAATTAGATCAAATAGTGGTTAATCATGTTTAGAATTTTTGCTTAACTGCGTTTGTCTGCTGGTGATGGCAGTGGGTAAGCAGTTTACTTCAACTTTAACTAAATCAATAAGATTTGAAATGCTAAGAAGATGGTGAGAGCTTACCATAAAAAACGAGTTTAAGTTTTAGGGCAAATTACAGAAATCACATACTTTTAAGGCAAAATTACAATCTATCCCTTGAAAGTTTATAATTACAGAATCCCTCAAAACGGATACAATAATATAAGTGATGATACATTAATCTGATGCGCGAGATACATTAATCGTTAAGTAAGATACATTACATTTTATACATGATACACTAATCTGATGTACATTTTATACATGATACACTATCTGATGCGCGAAAATGAGGGGTTTTGGAGATTTGTAAAATTTATAGGAGATAATGGTAATAAGTAAATTAAAAGGTGGAATTTCTGCAATTTTTCCTAAGTCATATGCACAGATTTATATAAAAACTCGCCTATTAATCCTAGGTGAGAGAAAGTAATCTCTTATGACCAGTTATAAATATGGTAGAAGAAAAATGACCTTTTCATTTGGTAATGTAAATAGTGTTTATTTGTCTATTTTAAAGTAACTAATCTTACTTATTGTAGTTGGTTTCTTTTACACTCAATGTAGAACTTATGACCTCGTGTATGGAAAAGGATCGAGCTGTCAATATTTTTATTAATGCTATAGTTTTCAAGATTTGACTCTTTCAATCGCTCATACATCCATTCCCTCCTCTCTTTGCTACTCATAAATATAGTACTCCATAACTATTACTTTCTTCTCGATTTATGTGGAGGTGTTTGATTAAGTACGAAAAATAAAAGAAAGACTTTTAAAATTTGTGATATAAAACGAATCATAAATATTTGTGTAGTTATAATCATTCTTCTTAGACAGACTAAAACTAAATAAATAGTAACACATAAGTTGGGATAAATCGTATACTAATTTATTTGATATTCAAGTATATCTTAGTATTGTGAAGAAGCGAATATGATTCTTTACCCTGATCTAGAGATTTCGAATTACAGAAAATGAAAAGAAATCCTGATAAAAAGTATTTTCCCTTTTAATGATCTTATATGTCATGAATCTGGATTACTCAGACTTTTAAAACAGATACCAAATATCGAATAAAAAACTAAAGTGAAAGGTTTCCACGAAAAGAAGAAAATAAGAAAAAGGGAGCCTAGTTTATAGAAAAGGACTATTATAAAGAGGTTTATGTATATGGCATACCAATCATTGCATTAGATTGTATGCACTCACAAATGTACAACAACAACAAACTCAATGTTGTTTCATAAGTACGATATGAAGAAGGTATAATGTTTACTGATTTTATTCCTATCTCGTAAAGATAGAAAAAAACTATACATATAAAACTTTATCTCTCTATCTTCCTTCCTTTCTAAGCAAAATTATGAGCAATAATACTTTCTTAACCTCCACCCAAGCCCCACCCCTCAAACCTTTAATTTCCATTCTACTCTCTCTTCAATAATATTTTTCTCCTTCTTGTAACCACTACTATTGTAACTTCCCACCAAACTTCAATATTAAAGGAATGCCATACTAGCTAGGATTATGTAATATGAAGAATTTTTACACTATATGTGTATTAACTCGATTGTAATTGATTATCTGTCTTAATTATATACATTTGTTATTAATTTCATTTATTATGAACAATTACATATTATTATTTTTATATATAATTCGATGTTGATTTACAAATTATTTTATACGATCAATAAATAAGTTTTAAGTTCGTATTCTTCCTCTCCAACTTATAAAGGAAAGAATATTTTTCCCAAAATCAAAGCTTGATTCTAATAAGATCCTCGACCTTCAGTAAAATTGAGAAAAAATAAAGACTATCAAGCAGAAAGAAACAAGGTCACTCCCTCTTCTCTATAAATAGAAGATAATACATAACATAGTATATATACCTGATCATTTAATCAACAAGATATTATTCGTAAGTTGACATAACTCCATAAATTAATTATAAAACTAAAAAGCCTTCTCTCACTCACCAAACACATTCTTTTCTTTCCATATATAAAACCCTAAATTTTCTCACATCTATTATATCAACAAACAAAAAAACACTACATCATTTCCCTCTATATCCCATTCTTGAATAAAAATGAAACACCAAATTATTTTTTTAATTATTATCCTCCAATTTTCAACCTTAACACTATCTCAAACACCCCCTTCTGGTCCAACAAACATAACACAAATACTAGAAAAAGCAGGCCAATTCACAACATTAATTAGACTAATGAAAGTATCACAAGTTAGTGATCAAATCAACACACAATTAAACAATTCAAATCAAGGCATGACTGTTTTTGCACCAACAGATAATGCATTTTCTAGCCTAAAATCAGGCACAATAAATTCATTAAGTGCACAACAACAAGTTCAATTAGTACAATTTCATGTTTTACCAAATTTTATTTCAATGTCACAATTTCAAACTATTAGTAACCCTTTAAGAACACAAGCTGGTGATGCTACTCCCGGAGACTTCCCGTTAAACGTAACGACGTCCGGTAATCAAGTTAATGTCTCTACCGGAGTTGATGATGCTACTGTTTCTAACACAATTTATACTGATGGTCAGCTTGCAGTTTATCAGGTATTATTATTCTTGTTACGTTTATTTGGTACGATGGGAAATGTTTTTTCAGAAAATATGTTTTGATTGCGAGAAACAACTTCTCTATGTTACATAAGGTAGGGGTAACACGTAATGTTACGTGTAGGGTTACACTGAATATTTTGTTATTGTTTTTGTTGTTCATTGTGAGAAAATGTTTTACATTTTGGGCATAGGTCATTTTTTTTTAATCGATTGACACTTAAATATTTTTTTTCAATTTTTTAAAACTAAAAGATTTGCCAATCAATATTATTATTTTGGATCATGAAGAAATGTTTTTGAGGAAAATATTTTTTGCTTACCAATCAAATACCGAGAAACATTCTACCGGGGAATTAATAGTTTTCAGAAAACAAGTTAGTTTTTGGTTATGTTGCTCAGACTCTTTAAAAATATCGACGGATGCGTATTGAATCCTCCAAAAATAGTGTGTTTTTAAAGGATCCAACAGGTGCGGTAACATTTTTGGAGAGTCCGAGCAACTTATATTTTTAGAGATTTTTTTAAAAAAATAATCTTTTTTTTAATTCAATGTTGACGGTTAGTCAAAGGGTATAAGTGAGTCAATATTATAAATAGAGGATAATTGTTGCAAAACAGGTTAATGAAGGGTATTTTAGACATTTTGTTCAATCGTGTCCGGGCATTTTCGCCTCTTTTCCGTTGAAAAACAATATAAAGTGTACACCTCAAAAGTAAAATATCGATAGATAGAAATTCTTGAAGATTTTGTTGGACGTTAATACCCTTAAAAAAAAACTAAATTACCCCTTCACATTAATTGACATCCAAAGATGTAATATTATAATGAGAGTGAATATATAAGAATTTTTATACCATCGTCCTTAATAATTTTAGTAGTAGATAACATGTTTTATTTTTGAGATAAAAAATTTGACATTTTTTAAGAACGTATATTTGTAAATATCTTTTCGATGACCTGACAGTATAATAATTCTCAGGTTGATAAAGTGCTTCAACCTATGAGTATCTTTGCTGCTCCTTCTCCGGCAGTGGCTCCGGCTCCGGCTACGTTGAAACCAAAGAGCAAGTCTCCGGCAGGACTGAGCCCTACCTCCGGCAATGATGACTCACCGGCGGATAATTCCGGTGTTGAGAGGATTGCCATGCACGGCACGGCGGTTTTGGTTTTTGGAATTTCTTTGTTTGTATTGCTGTAAATTTTAGAAAATGAACGGTGAGGATTCGTTGTGATTTTTTTGATGAGTTGATTCAACAGTTGTGATTCATTTGAATAATTACTATTTCATTTCAAATTCTTCTTTTTCATGTATTTTTTTACCTTTATTAATTTTGGGTATATTCATCTATGTAAACTACTAAGAAACAATTTTTTGATGAATCTACAATTATGTGTATCTTGTTATATTTTTGTTCCAAGATTTGCCTTACATCTTACTCCCTTTCCCTTGTTCGCTTTAACTTGTTCAGTCAAAACTTTACACGTTCTTTGAAAAATAATAATTGATATGAGTATTTTATCATAATATTTACATTGATTGATATTTAATCTTAGACTTTAAAAATTAATTTGAAAAATAAGTAATTAATTTTAAGGATAGAATTGAACATGAAAAAAATAACATATTTTTCTTTTGATATATTAAAAATTGAAAATGTATTTTTACTAGATTAGATAAGTAAAAGTAGTGAACGGAGGGAGTAAAATAGAAACTCAATAACAACAACAATAACAATAATAACAACTCAGAGAAATTCCACAGTAGGGGTTTGAGGAGGGTATACAAAGTATACAGAAGTCCTTATCTTACCTTGTGAAAGTAAATAGACTATTTTCAAAAGACCCATCAATTCGAATAATGCATGTCTGAACAATTTTTTTTAAAAATACTTAACAAATAATTAATAGGAAAATATAACAAAGCATTCAACAGAAATTCTGTCTAATCAAGTAAACCAAGGATACAAATTAATATGGAAAAATTACATAAATACACATCTTATTTTAGTATAATCTCTAAAGTTTTCTACCATTTAAAAAAATTATAAAAATCCTCTCTCAGTACATCCCTATCTTCTCTCAGATACATCCCCATCCTCTCTCGGGTACACCCCTATACCCTCTTGAATACATCCCTCACATTAAGTAATGTATCATTCGCAATCCGTGAGCAATGTATCCGCATGTATCTGATGTATTCAAGATCCTATAAATTTAAGAGATTTTTTGTAATTTGAAAAAATAATAGGGATATGATGTAATTACCTCTTTAACACTACGAGATTTATGTAATTTTTATAATTAATATTAATAATTTCTAGAATAAACATCAAGGAACAAAAGGGTTTAGGTTATCATCTTGACATGCTAGTCCTTGAGCTGGAACATGTTTTCGGCCCACTTAGATAGGCCCAAATAGAAACTTGATTTTCAAATTTTAGAAGAAAGTCTTTAATTACACAAATTTTCTATTATATTTACTAATTATTTTTATAGTTTGGGAATAATTACATTTTATCTCACTATTTAATAATTTTATATCAGATTTCAAGTCAGATACAT
>JAJOOS010005272.1:0-18793 GCA_029582725.1 Solanum chiquidenum | reverse complement strand
ACTGGGGCTGCTTCCAGTTCAGCTACTAGGTCTGCATCAGGCTCGGAGTCCAGCCATGCCTCAGGGTCCGAGTCCGCCCATGTTTCAGGGTCCGAATCTGTCGATGCTTCAGGGTCAGAGTCTTCCCATGCCTCGGGATCTAATGCCAAATCAGCTACAGGGTCCAGCCAGAATGAACAAGCTGATGCGTCTGAGGAGGCTACTAGTTCAGAGTCCGTACCCATACCACGGAATGAGAACCCTACCTCAGTGGCCGGTGAGCCAAATAGATGGTGTGTTGAAGGCCAATGGCAAATCTATCGGGATGCCAAGATGGTTAATGAAAAAGCTAAGGTGGCCTGTATTGTTACAGTGGAGCGCATAGTCCTCACAGGGAGTTTGCACACGGTTCCCAATATCCACCGGCTTTTCACCCTTCATAAGTGTGACTGGATGGCTCAAGAACCAGGCACTTTTAGTGAGGAGATGGTACGGGAGTTCTACGCCTCCTATGCTTCCACTCTTCGTTGTTCGATTTCCAAGCGGTCAAAGCCCATAGCTCAGGACCCTCTCACTTCCACTCTGGTCCGGGGTTGTCCGGTGGACATTTCAGATGCCACCATCAACCTTTTTCTCTATGGACCCACCACGGGTCACTGTTGGCCCATAAACACAACAGAGTTTTACTATAGATGGGACATCGTGAGGAGCGGAGCTTTCCAGAGAAATGCTGATCAGCGTGAGGCGGTATTACTATGGTTGGCTAAGTACATTACTGCCGGTGGCGAGCGGGCGGAGTGGGTCGCCGCACCACGGTTAGGTATACGAAAGGCCACATTGAATTTTGTGGCCAAGTTCTTCAGGTTGTTGGTGCGTAACAGGGTGTCACTGACGAAAGCTGACAACCAAGTCACATGGGCTAGAGCAGTGATGGTTGTAGCGCTGGTAGCAGGAGTGGAGTTTGACTTTGCCCGCATGCTGCTGGCAGAGATTCACGAGAGGGCATTCAAGACCTCTACTACTTACCCCTTTCCGTGCTTGATTTTTCAGTTGTGCAGGGATTCTGGAGTGCCGATCTGGCATTGTGACAGGTTAGTTCACCCTACAGGGACATTGGATATATGCCTTATTCGCGATGAGGCAAATGTGGCGGCAACTCGCAAAGAGCCTCAGGTTGAGGTACCTCTCTTGGGTGCAGATCTTGCAGTTACGGTAGGGCAGGCACATGACGGTGACCCCATTATACCAGATCTCTGTGACACGGTTCCGTCCTCGTCTTCTCAGGCCGCTAGTATGCCCCCTAGTTCATCCCGGTCCACACCACAGTTGGGAGCTGCTGTTGTCCCGTTGGCCAGAGTCCAAAAATTAGAGGCTCAGATGGCCACACTGCTGCATCACATCCAACCGTGGATGCGCAAATCGATAGCAGAGTCTGAGGCTAGAGTGGAGCAACGGATGAAGGGCATGATGGACCGGAAGGTCCAGGCTGTTAATCAGCGTCTTGATGCCTTTGAATTGCGCGTCCTCGAGCGATCTGCCCCGACCATAGATATTTCCTCTTTGCGGGCTGAGTTAGCCAGTCTCCGGACCGACGTTGACACCATTCTGGCCACCCCTACAGTTGAACCTCAGGCTACACCTACTGCACTGGCTGATGATATGGTGCTGGATGCTCTATTTAGTGGGACCGTCGAGGAGGAGCTTGTGCCTACATTGGCCAAAGGAAAGAGACACCGTTCTAGTCACACTGAGGAGGAGAGAGCACAAAGAAACAGCGTCGGCAGGAGAAGGCGGCCAGGAAGGCGTCTATTTTAGATGAGGAGTTGCGCCAGCAGAGGGTGCGCGAGTGTGCTGCAGGGGCATCGAGTTCTGCCACAGTTATAGAGGTCTCGCCTGTTGTGCGGGACGTTGTGTGCACCACTAATGGTGCTATGATGGGTGCAGTGGGCACTACTGAGGGTGTCCCTACTATTTTTCCCGCAGGCTCCGGGAAACCGGATTCACCTGCTCGGTCATGAGTCTTCGGCGCTTTGCGCCACAGGTTTGCTTCACCCATTCCACTATCTGTTACTGTTATTGTATGCATTGGAGACAATTGCATCTATTTTTTGTTGGGGGTGGGGTAAATGGATTATGAGTGATAGGGTGAAGTCTGAGTAACCCAACAACTCATAAATCCTCTTTTTGGGGTTTTCTTGCCTGTGTTCTTTTTCCCCAAGAGACTGTTTAATTTCAGTTGAACCGGCATGTGTTAGGACCACTCGGAGTGTCGCCGAGTGGATCGGCTAGTGTGACTAACGTCGCCGAATGGACGCAAACTGGACTGTAATTATGGGCCAAAAGTTCTAAAGTTTCAAAATCTTCACATCCCCTCGCGTTCAAACTTCACAAACTCACACCAAGTTAGTATTTTAAATATTTTTGCATTCCATAAGTATTTTGGTTGTTGATTTGTGCTCGGAGTTGGATTTTATTGCTGCCTAGCATTTCAAAGTACTTTAATCGGCACAAAGATTGGTTTTCCGAACCCTGATACTCATTCGCAATGATCATATCATATTGTCGTATGGTGTGCCTCTCTGATAGGATTAGAATATTTAAATGCCAATTTTAATTTGATAATCTTGCCTGTGTTGTTTTGATCGTCGAATGCTCGTAAATTTATGCCTTAAATTGAGTTAAATTTTGTGGGGGTGTGCTTGCATGTTAGTTAGATTTGTTGGGTGAAACCTGAGTAGCCCGTATTTGTGCTAAATGGCATAAATTGCACAATGATGGAGTGGGTGACACCATTCTTAAGGGAAAAGTCGTCAAATGGCCAAATTTGGCAAAAGCGGAAGAAGTCTTAGTATTCCGGGGTAATGGGTGTTATGGGTTTGAGCTTAATTGTACTAGTGCATGCTTTGATTTTGATTTCGGGGGTTGCAGAGTTGAATTCGAGAAGTTGGGTTAAAAATAGGCACATTGGGCCGTTTGGCGAGCTAGGTCAAGCTCGCCGAACCACTCGGAAGTTCACCTAATGTCCCTATCTTACCTCTAGTTTCATGCCTTATTTGATGAGTAATTCTGTAACTTTCGGTGAAAATCCTGATGTCGCCAAAAGCACTCGGTGA
The DNA here is from genome assembly GCA_029582725.1 of Solanum chiquidenum. Lineage (NCBI taxonomy): Eukaryota > Viridiplantae > Streptophyta > Magnoliopsida > Solanales > Solanaceae > Solanum > Solanum chiquidenum. Next base: position 15,701 of record JAJOOS010005272.1, on the reverse strand, counting down.
CTCGCCGAAAGGCTTCTTGTTCACCCTTTGTGTGCACCCCTGAACCCTTGTTGCACTGTAACTTTTGGCAGACAAACCCATGCTCGCCGAAAGTAGTCGGAGATTTGCCGAAAGGGCCTTCCCATTGCCGACTTGCTATAATATTTTAGCCAATCACTTCGACGTACCCGATCTAGCCCGCCAAAGAGATTTTTTGACTCACCGACTGGATCGGCGAGTCTGTCTGTAACTGCATTTCTGTACTCTTAATCAAATTATTTCTAACTTCTATTTGATGTTTGGCAGACATGGTGCGAACAATCTAGATAAGCCATCCCGAAAAAAGGCACGGGGAATTACCATAAATGAATTGGGAGCAAATCCTCCAAAGAAGAGAAGGCAAGAACTCCCACTGGGAGAAAAAGGCAAAAGAAAGAAGCACTTAGCTGAGAGAGTGGCTGTTGACACCCGGGCTAATTTTTCTGAGTCTGAAGACGAGCATCCTTTAATTTCCCGAAGAGATGAGATCCAGGTTAGATCTCAACCCACGTCCACAAGAGTTTCCTCAGCTGCCAACCCTCATGCAACAAAATCAGTGTCAGCTCAGGCACCTCTTGTGACCCTGCGCTTCTTGTCATCCCTATTCCCAGGCTTCTGAACAGATTGAAAGGTGATGGTTTATGAACCATCCTCGAGGAAAAGCTGCTTTCTACAGAAGGATTGGAGGGGAAGTATTTAGATAAGAGGGAGACCCTCCAATTCCACAGGTTTGAGCAGTTCACTAGGCCCCGAGACCCCTATATTCCTCTTGGGTTCGGGAGTTTTACACAGCTTATGGTGATCTAGTTCCCAAGAGCAAGAAGAAGTCCAGTGACTTCAGACCGATTAAAGGGGTCATGGTTTGGGGAAAGGAATGCAGCAATGAGTACATTAATGCTGTACTAGGTAGAGATCTGCGCTATACACACCCGTATAATGGATTGTCTGTTGTTGAGTCCTTGGATTATCTGAAGGGGTAGCTGGCACCTTTGATTTCTGATACCACCCCAAGGTGGATCGAGGCGGGCTCCCCTATTGAGAAGAGGGATTTGAGTATTACTGCCCAGTTCTGGTTTGGCCTTATCAGTAGCAGCATTGTGCCATCCCATAATGAATCTGTCCTCCGCCATTATAAGGCGGCATGCCTAGGGTCCATCATATCCAGGAGGCACATCGACTTAGGACTTCTAATTTCACAGGAGATAGCCATGAGATCCAAGTAGAGACAAACCTCTCTGCCATTCCCGGCCCTGATCACTGAGCTGGCCGATGTGCTGAATTATCCCGAGATGCTGCTAGAGATATTGAGGTCACTCCTTCTTCCTCCATTGACATCCGGCGTATTGAGGCACAATACACACAAGAGGAGGCTGATGGGAGGAGAGAAGCTCCGACAGATTCTTCTCCAAAAGTTGATGTTGATTCGTTACCTGCAGAGGCATCTTTGCCCACTCCGGCCTCTAGGCCTTCAGGTACTTCTACCCATCCCACTTCTTCACAGGTTCCGAGAACCTCCACCTCATCCCATACAGTCAAGATTACTCAGGCAATGATTCTGAAAATAGGGAATCTGGACTATTCAGCTGATGTGAGGGCGACTCGATTGGAGAGTTCCATCCCAGCGATGATTGAGAGTGCTATTTCGGCCGCACAGACCCCCCCTTTGGGCTTCTGTTGATGATCTGGTTGCTAGAGTCACAGCCTGTGAGAGAAGACAGGTTAAGGCCTTAGAGGTTTTGGTTTTGCAAGCCGAGGTAGCAGACTTGAGGAAGGACGTAGACTATCTGAAGTCTACCGACTTCACCTCACTACTGAAGGATGCTGATGATGTAGATGCCCCAGAGACTTCACTGATTCCTCTAGATACCACTGGAGATGTACAAAAGGATGACACAACAGTTAATGACTCAGAGGTGGAAACCGATGAGGAGCAGATAGAGGTATATGATGATGAGGTGTATAATGATCTGGCTGATCTGGAGAATGCCATGTATGAGACTGCATGCCAGACATCTTTGAGAGACACCGCCATGGGCGGATCCAGTGGATCTGGTCCTTCTGAGGTGACTCCAGGAACTGATCGACAGATCTCGAGCAATACACCAGGAACTGATGCCCAGACAGATGGAATGACTGCTTAGACATGATCCCCTCTTTACCTCCCTCTCTGTTTTTATTTCTTCTCACGTTTGGATATGTTTATTTGCATTTGAGGACAAATGTTTTTCATTTGTGGTGGGGTGAGGCCCACCTTTGTGCATATCTGTTTTGTTTATCTAATTAGGCTTTGTGCTAAATTTGTGTTACACTACTTTTTGTGGAAGGTTTGAGCTTGTGGCTCCTTGTTTTTAATTGAAAATTATTTTGACCCTACCGAATTTTTTTCCACCTCTTGTATGTGTTGAATGTGGCTATTCTCTTGCAAATTTGAGTATCGGTTTTGATCAATACCGATGACTTGAATAGTGCTCATAATCGAACAAACATGAATGTGCGGCTACGATGAGGCCAAATGAAGTTGCATAGACAATATGTGAACTCTTTGCATCTCATTGTGACTAGCCAATTATGAAATTGAGTCTCTTGTGATGATCGTTGCACACTAGCGAAAGTGTGGAGTCTTGTTTGACTTTAGTGTCGATGCCTTGTGTGATGAACTTAGTTTGAACCATGCATGATAACACCTAGAATTTGCCCCGTTGATCCGGTTGACTAAGTAAGGCTATCTCTTGATATGATCTTAGGCAACTTCGAATAGTGTGAGCCAATTTGACATATACCTCTTTTGTCGCCTACCTTGTGAGTGTGTGAACCTCTTTTGAACACCCCTTGAGCCTTACCTTTCTTTGGAAGAAACTTGATGAAAATATAACCTTTCTTAAATCCACTACCTATAATCCTCTTGATTTGTGGTTGATTGAATAGCCAACTTAGGCCAAAAGCCTAAGTTGGGGATGTGGTGAAAAGAGAAGGTGAGTCAAGAAGTGCAAGAAAAGTCTCCTTTAACCCATGGTTTTGAAAAAAAAATGGAACCCCTCCATACAAAAAAAAAAAGGAGAAGAGAAAAGAAAAGAATGAAAAAGAAAAAGTCCTGGAATAAAGTACAAAAGGAATGGGATTTTCGAACAATCCATGGAAAGTGAATAATGGAATGACTTATGAGCACTAAAGAAAATGATGAAAGAAGAGGAAAGGAAGTGTTGTGAGCACCACATTTCATGAGGATGAAAGTCACTGAGACTAAATGACCATACCTTTGCACTCAGCCCCATTACAAGCCTTGTAAAGACCTTTTTGATCTTGAGTGAGCTGAAACAATTGTCTATTGGAAAATACGGGCAAACCTATCGATGAAAGCATGCATAGTGTTCTTCTTTGTGAGTGTAAGCATTGCATTTGATTCCAAAGCTTTAAATTGTTGAACCATTGTGTGTGAATATGGAATCATTCTTTGTGTGAGGGTATTTGAACACTTTAGTTATGCTTGAACTTGCATTTGAAGCAAGTATAGTGAGCTTGAGATTCTTTGATAATGGTGTGTCACAACTTGAAGCTTTGAGTACACATTTTATCTTCGCATGAGTAAATCGATTCTTATGTGTGCATTCATGATTGAATCTTGTGTAGCACTATTCGAGACATCCTTTTTGAACTGCTAAACTTGAGTTTTACTTGAGGAAAAACAAAGTTTAAGTTGGGGGTGTTGATGAGTCTACAATTTGGACTCATTTAGGGCTTCATTTTAATAGAATTAGTGTCCTCAAATGCATATTTTGTCTTCATAACTGATGTAAATCCTTAAGTTTCAGGTATTTGGAGTTTGAGGCAAAGCGTGGAAACTACTTGGCAAAAAGGAACAAAACGGCTGAAAAGAGCTTTTCCCACACATTCAGGTCGACAAAACTAATTGGCTTGCTCGAGAGAGAGGTTTCAAAACTAAGACTACTAAATCGATAGCCGGTGGTTATTGGGTCGTCGTGGGTTCAGCCCGAGAGAGTGAACCCTAGGCCTTTTCCCACACATTCAGGTCGACAAAGTGAATGAGCTAAGGCGGAGGCTGTGCTTCAAAGTGGCAACTCGGTGTTTGAGAGAAACCGAGTTGATTCGGGGTAAGTTGCTCGAGAGATAATTTACCCCCACTAAAGTCTAGCCTAGTTACAAATGTTCAACAATTGACTATCAATAGCATTTACCCGATTGTGTAGTTTATCCCATATTTCTATCACATCCCAAGAATCCCGTCTCCTTATATTCACATCTTCTTATTTTCACTGTTTTTGTTCATTAATTGAATACAAACCCCCCATTGATAATTGACATTCGTGTCAACCCCTTAATTTATCATGTTTTTACTCGATAACATTTTTAGCTATGGTTAAATCTAGCATATTCGCGCTTAACTCTTAATTCTCAGAAACCGTTCCCTTGGGACTCGACCCCAACCCCTGGTTTGGTTATATTACTATCGAATGACCGTTGACATTTGAATTGAAAGTTGTGTCTTTCATAATGTCATTCAAAAATCAGTAGTCACATCTCGAGAACACTCTTGTTCACCTCTATCTTGGAGAGCATAAAACCTATTTTACTTGGGGGTATTTGCACCTGAACAACTAGGAACGGATGAAGGATTAGGTTGAGACCTACGAAGACTATCTCCCTTATTCTTATCTGCTGAAGGACAATGCCTTATCTTGTGATCCATTTTACCACAACCAAAACAAACATTGAAACCCACTAAACATTCGCCCGGATGTTTTCTCCCACACTTACGACAATCTGGAAATAAAGGCCCATTACCACCTCCTTAAGGCTTAGGGTTAGACACCCTTTCTTGGTTGAACTTAGGAGTATTAGAGGAACCTTGTCCAGAAGACTTTTGTCGAGACTTAGAACGACCATGTCCATCAGACCTTGCAAGTTAGATGTTATCATCATCCAAACTTTACCTCTTAAGCCTTCTAGACCTCTCCTTAAGTTTTTCCTCTTTGATCTGTTGGGCATGAACCATAAGGCGTGAAATCTCCATGTCATGGACAAGCATAGCCGTGCGACATTCTTTTACTACCAAGTCAGACACTCCCGAAACAAACTTAATCATCTTTTCCCTAGGGTCTGCCACAATAGAAGGAGCATACTTTGACAATTGAGTAAACCTCAAAGCATTTTGCTTAACACTCAAACTACCTTTCCGAAAATTAATGAACTCAATTACTTTGGCCTCTCTCATCTCAAGAGGGAAAAATCTATCAAAAAAAGAACTTTTGAACCTTTCCTATTCTATGCGACCCGCTTCCTCAGGCCTTGCCTCTTTCCATTGATTGAACCAAATCTGAGCAACCCCTTTGAGTTGATAAGCGTCCAACTCCACATTTTCTACTGGAGTCACTCCCATAATAGAGAGTGTCTTATAGACCTCATCGCTAAACTCTTGAGGATCTTCCTCAACTTCATAAAATTTGGGAGGGTTCATTCTTAGAAAGTTCCCTACTCTTGCCGCTGCTGTACCCACATTTGGGTTCACAGGGGCTATCACCTCTCTATTGTCTTGGGACTTCATGGCCTGAGCTAACACTTGGAAAGCTGACCTAAACTCCACATTTGTTACATTCTCAATCCATGGGTCAATCGGAGCTTGAGGAAGAACCTCTTAATCAACATTGTCTCCCTCCACCCTTCTAGCAGTAGCCCTTGTAGTAGCCATATCATTCAAACCATTGGGCACAAATTAGGAGAAAGACATAATAGAGTTAAACTCTATGGCACCACTTAGAGAATAATGAAGTGAAGTTTCCTAAACATCTAATTGCCTCTCTTTCATAAATGTGGCGCGCTTCATACTTATGAACAAGACTCTACTAGACGTGGTTTGAGACATCCTAGAGCCATTCTAAACCTTGTGCTCTAATTATCAAGTTTGTCACGACCCAGGGGTACCCCCTAGACGTATCATGTTCTACAACACCCCGAAAGACCTCATACAAGCCACTTAGATTTCATAACATAAGATAATATAAAAGGTGCGGAAATTTAAAATATTTTCAATACAATCAAAGTCTCATAAAACGAAGCGGAAGTCTTTAACACTCGTCTCAAACCATATAATCCATGAATAGTCTCAGGACACAGCCCGTACAAAAGTTCTCAACATAAAAGAAAGACATAAAGGAAAGGTGGTCAAATCCTCGATGCTATGAGAAGTCACCAAATCATCACTTTCTTTCTCTACTAAGATTCTAGCCATGGGAATGGAAGTTAAGATCGCTAGACCCTACATTTGATAAGAATGTAGGCAAGAGTATGCGTTAGTACAAAATGTACTAAATGTGATGGCTAGCATAAATCATTAACATAAGCATATCATAGGCATTAGTCAACATAAGACATATTCCATAATCGTAAGACATACATCATAAAACATAAGCTATAAGCAAAAGAGATAACAACATAGTCCTATGCATAAGCAATGCATCTAGATCAACATAACATAAGAGAAACACTTCATAAGTAACCCTCATAGTATGCTTCTGCAATGCATGGATAAGACCCCATAAATCTCACCCATGCTAAGCAAACCCCTTTAGGTCCTCATTCAAAAATCATCATATTTTGATCTCATCCTTAGCTTATTTTTCATAGACAAGGGAACATTAACCTTTAGTCAAACATCCAACAATCCAAGCTAATCTAACATCATGCAAGTAAATCTCATATTACAACATACTTACAATACTTCCTTGAAGTAATTTTGTTTTACCATAGACATGCTACTTAGATTAGGGACTTGTCCCTCATATTCATACTACTCATGGAAGAGTAACTCTGTACTAGTCCATAACATAACATCACTCATGAATGGTTACTATTTAGCAATTCAAGGCTATCACGGAAAAACACCTTACTATGCTAGACCAAGCTATCATGGAAAGCACACTCTCATGCAAGTCCAACTTACTCAAGGAAGGGTGCCATTTCTCAATCCAAGTTATCATGAAATGATGTGGTCTTACCAAGTCAAGCTATCATGCAAGCATTCTATTATGCGAGTCCAAGCTACATTGGAAGGGTATGATTTCTCAATCCAAGGCTATCCATGAGTTCTACTATCTCAATCTACCATGCATGGTATTGTCTTACTAAGTCAAGCTATTCATGAAAGGATATCACATTACTACTTCAAGCTAACATAGTTCATACATGCTTTGATTCATTTTAGGCAATTATATAGATATGGAGATCGTTGCTAGAAACCCGGACTCAAATAGAGTAAAAGGTCTCCATCTTATGAGATATACTTGGGAACCGGACTCAAATATTGTAAAATGATCCCATTTGGAAGCCGGACTCAACTTACATAAAAGCTTCCATCTCATATTCAATATCATAATCATGGGCACTTTACTCTCAAAGTGTTCTTAAAGCATTTACATAGATTCTATGAGAACATGCATAATTTCATACATTCATAATATGGGTCAAGTTGGTAAAGTCCTTCCACAACAAAACCATATACAAATCATCCTACATATAAGCTTCACTCTCAAAGCCTTAACATTCCTAGTTCATCATATTAGCCTTACTCTCAAGCCCTAGAAGTTACTCATTTATAACTACAAGCCTTACTCTCAAAGCAATACTTCTCATGACCATCATGTATGCCTAGATCTCAAGACATTCTAATCTCGTGCTTCATTCTTAAGATATTCTAATCATATATCATCATAAAGGCTAAATCTCAAGAACTACTAGTCATAATTCAGCATATAAGTTTTAATCTAATCAATTCATGTCTATATGCTTTACTATTAAGCAATTTATATCTAGGTGGTATCATCTCAAGTAATATATAATGTAATTAATTAATCTTAGAAGATCACATCTAAGCCCTCAATTCCTCCTTTCATGGCATAAAATCAAACTATATCAATTTCACCTTAGAATCATAGGTTAAGCATGAATACATGTATAATCATACTAAAATCATGAAATTCCCATAAACATTCACAAACAATCATAATCCACTCTATTGGATCATAACCCATAAGATTAGAAGAAATTCTACTTTTACATGGGAAATTCTTCTTCTAAATTGGGGAAAACATAGGGCTTCATGGATGAAAGGGATCCATGAATGAATAAACATCATACCTTGATCACAATGCCAACAAAGCTTGGAAGAATGGAGGCGTGGATTGACCTAGCTTCTTCTTCCTCTTTTTTTTTCTTCTTCCTCTTCTTCCTCTTCTTCTTCCTCCTCTTCCTCATCCTCCTCGTCCTCTTACTCTTCTTCCTCCTCTTCCTCATCTTCCTCTTCTTCCTCTTCTTCCTCTTCTTCTTCTTCTTCTTCTTCTTCTTCTTCATCTTCTTGTTCTTCTTCCTCTTATTCTTCTTCTTCTTCATTTTCTTCCTCTTATTCTTCTTCTTCTTCATTTTCTTCCTCTTCTTCCTCTTCTTCCTCCTCCTCTTCTTCCTCTTCCTCCTCCTCTTCTCCCTCTTCATCTTCCTCTTCCTCCTCTTCCTCCTCGTCCTCTTCCTCTTCTTCCTCCTCCTCCTCCTGTTCCTTCTCCTTTTCCTTCTCCTTCTCCTCCTTCTCCTTCTCTTTCTGCTTCTCCTCCTTCTCATTCTCCTTCTCCTCCTTCTCCTTCTACTTCTTCTTCTTCTTCTTCTTCTTCTTCTTCTTCTTATCCTCCTCCTCCTCCTTCTTCTTCTCCTCTTATTCTTCTTCTTCTCCTCCTCTTCTTCTTCTTGTTTTTCTTTTTCTTCTTATCCTTCTCCTTCTCCTTCTTTTTCTTCTTCTTCTTCTTCTTCTTCTTCTTATATTTCTTTTTCTTCTTCTTATATTTCTTTTTCTTCCTGTTCTTCTCCTCCTCCTCCTCTTCTTCTTCTCCTCCTCTTATTCTCCTCCTCATCCTCCTCCTCTTCTTCTTCTTCTTCTTCTTCTTCTCCTCCTCCTCCTCCTCCTCTTCTTGTTCTTGTTCTTCTTCTTCTAGAGAGAGAATATTTGAGAGGGAATTGGGTTTATTTTGGGGTCTTGAAATAATGAGTTAGGATGACTTAATTTAGGGGTCTAAAGTCTTTATATAGTTGGTCTAAACTAGGGTAAAAAAACACCACTTAATCCTAATTAACATCGATAAACCCCAAAGTGCCCTTAAACTTAACCGCCTAAAACTACCTCACTTCCCCATCCACGAGACCCCTACCATGGGGCGTAGGTGGACCTACGCCCCATCCTGGTTAGGCGTGGTTTGGGGCCTGCAACTCTGGAAATTGGCCCTTGACCTACGGAGCCCACCCACGGGGTGTGGACCCATCCACGAGGCATGGGTTCTGCCGTAGGTCACTGCCTTGGGCTGTTTTCTCTTGGTGTCCACCCATGCTGCCCACCTACGGTGCGTGGGTGGCCTCGTAGGTGACACTTGGAACTCTAAAGCATGCTAAACTTCCCTCTTAAGGCTACGTGGTATTATAATATCTCCCCCTTGGGATCATTCATCCTCGAATGACGTTCTAGGCACTTCTTAAGGTCACGACTCTAGACTAGCAACCCATCATGCATGCAACTCATCTAAATGCACATAACCAAAGGAGGAACTTCATCTCCAAGCTAAACATGTTCAATGCATAACAAGGAAGGTAGGAACTACATCTAACAACCCAAAGTGCATAGAATTCTACATCTACTCATGTTCAAGGAGGAAGTACCATCTCCAAGCTAAAAGCATGCTCAACACAATCTCATGGATCCAATATGCAATCTATACTCATAACATACTTCCAAGGAGGAATCTCTTAGCTCCAAGTTAGGGTATGTTTCACATCTCATCTCATGGAGTCCATAGGCAAGTCTACTCAATGCACTACAACATGAGGAAAATAAATCATGTAACCTCATTTTCTTTCAAAATACAAGTTTTCATGAACATGCACAACATAAGGAAATCATAGAGACATCTAAAACTCACATGACTTTCTAAACAAGGAGCTAACCATAAGGAACTCTCCCTCTTAGGAAGACTTTCATCTACTCACAAACCTTCTAAGGGAACTAGGGGTGTTGGATCTCGAACACACTCTTTTCTCCCTAGAGACATGGAAAACCAGGTGCACCTATGCCAACTCATTAGGCAACTCTAACTCTTAACACCCTCATCAACACATCTTAAGATCTCCTATGGGCTCACAAAACGGGGACTAAACTTCCAAAACTCATTACACCTTTCTAAGGTGAGAGATTCAATTAAACCCAAATCATAACATTAGGAACACTGAATAACCTTGCTATTTAACCACACCATCTCCCCCTGGGAGAAAGCCTAACGGACTTTCTAAGCACCACTTTCTTCCAATTCTAAGGTTGGATCAAAACATCACTAAGTTTTTCACATCCACCACACAAGATGATTCTAAATCATGGTGACTTATACTACAACCCTTTTTGAGGAGTCTACTTACTCAACACATTGAGGTATTACCAAAACACCGTATACACCAAGTCTTATCAACATACCCAAAACTCATAATAACTAAGTAGGGTTCTACTATCAATAACACATAACAATAATGTTGCCAATCATACTAAGGACAACATCAAAGTCTATCATATCAAGTCACAAAAGACAAAAAATACCAGAATCTAATAAAGCATAAAACACATATCGGTAGTCACATTTGGAGGACACTCTTGTTCACCTCTAGCTTGGATAGCATTGAATCTATTCTTTTTTGGAGCATTCCCATCTGAACCACTAGAGACAACTTGCTTACCCTTAGCTTTTATCTTTGGACAATTTCTCATCTTGTGGCCACTCTCACCACAACTAAATCAACCCTCACTACCGGCCAAACACCTACCCTCATGTCTTTTTCCATATCTAGCACAAGTAGGCCATAGGGACTCACTACTAATTCCTTGCAGTTTAGGGTTATACACCCTATCTTCACTATACTTAGGAGCATTGGAGTAGTGTTGCCCGAATAACATTTGTCGATTCCTAGAATGACCATGTCCATCAGACCTCACATGAGAGGAATCACCACCATCATTTCTAGACCTATTTTTCTCCTTAGCTCTCCCTTTTAGTTTTACCTCCTCAATTTGTTGAGCATGAGTCATAAGACGAGCAATATCCATATCATGAACACGCATAGCCGTACGACATTCTTTTACCATTAGATCGGACACTCCTGACACAAACTTACTAATCTTAGCCCTACGATCCACCACAATAGATGGAGCATACTTAGATAGTTGGGTAAACCTCAAGGCATATTCCTTAACACTCATACTACCTTGCCTAAGGTTAATGAATTCAAGCACCTTAGCCTCTCTCATCTCTAGAGGGAAAAACATATCAAGGAAAACATTTTTGAACCTCTCCCACTCTATGGGACCCATTTCCACTGATCTAGCCTCTTTCCATTGATTAAATCACACTTGAGCAACTCCCTTAAGTTTATATGCGGCTAGTTCCACCTTCTCTACCGGAGTAACTCCCATAATGTATAACACCTTATGGACTCATCTATAAACTCTTGAGGATCTTCCTCCATTTTTTAACCATAAAACTCGGGAGGGTTTATCCTCATAAAATCCCTCACTCGTGAAGCGGCCATACCCACAATTGGGTTCACGGGGGCTACCATCTCTCTATTGGCTTGGGCCGTCAAGGCTTAAGACAACACTTGGAAAGCCAACCTAAACTCAACATTTGTTACATTCTCATCCAATGGATCGTTCGGAGCTTGAGGAGGAGCTTAGGGAGGAACTTGTTGATCCACATTGTCTTCCTCATTCCTTCTAGCATTAGCCCTTGTAGTAGCCATATCCTGAAAACCATCAAGCACGGATTAGGAGAAAGACCTAATAGAGTTAAAATCTTTGGCACAACTTAGAGAATGAAGAAGTGAAGTTTCCTAAACATATAATAGCCTCTCATTCATAAATGTGGTGCGCTTCACACTTATGAACAAGACTCTACTAGATGTGGTTTGAGACATCCTAGAACCATTCTAAATCTTGTGCTCTGATTACCAAGTTTGTCACAACCCAGGGGTACCTCCTAGACGTATCATGTTCTACAACACCCCGAAGGACTTCATACAAGCCACTTAGCTTTCATAACATAAGATAATAGAAAAGGTGTGGAAATGTAAAACATTTTCAATACAATCAAAGTCTCATAAAATGAAGCGGAAGTCTTTAACACTTGTCTCAAACCATCTAATACATGAATAATCTCGGGACACATCCCATACAAAAGTTCTCAACATAAAAGAAAGACATAAAGGAAAGGTGGTCAAATCCTCGATGCTATGAGGACTCACCAAATCTTCACTTGCTTGCTCTACTAAGATCCTAGCCACGGAAATGAAAGTCAAGATCGTCGGACCCTACATTTGATAAGAATGTAGGCAAGAGTATGCGTTAGTACAAAATGTACTAAATATGATGGCTAGCATAGATCATCAACATAAGCATATCATAGGCGTTAGTCAACATAAGACATATACCATAATCGTAAGAGATACATCATAAAACATAAACTATAAGCATAAGAGATAACAAAATAGTCATATGCATAATCAATGCATCTAGATCAACATAACATACGAGAAACACTTCATAAGTAACCCTCATAGCATGCTTGTGGAATGTATGGATAAGACCCCATAAATCTCACGCATGCTAAGCACACCCCTTTAGGTTCTCATTCATAAATCATCATCTTTTGATCTCATCCTTAGCTTATTTTTCATAGACAAGGGAACATTCACCTTTAGTCAAATATCCAACAATCCAAGCTAATCTAACATCATGCAAGTAAATCTCATATTACTACATACTTACAATACTTCCTTGAAGTAATCTTGTTTCACCGTAGACATGCTACTTAGATTAGGGACTTGTCCCTCATATTCATACTAATCATGGAAGAGTAATTCTCTACTAGTCTATAGCATAACATCACTCATGAATTGTTACTATTTACCAATCCAAGGCTATCAAGGAAAAGCACCTTACTATGCTAGACCAATCTATCATGGAAAGCACACTCTCATGCAAGTCCAAGCTACTCAAGGAAGGGTACTATTGCTCAATCCAAGCTATCATGAAATGATGTGGCCTCACCAAGTCAAGTTATCATGTAACCATTCTATTATACTAGTCCAAGCTACATTGGAAGGGTATGATTTCTCAATCCAAGGCTATCCATGAGTTCTACTATCTCAATCTACCATGCATGGTATTATCTTACTAAGTCAAGCTATTCAAGATAAGATGTCACATCACTACTTCAATCTAACATAGTTCATACATGCTTTGATTCATTTTAGGAAATTCTATAGATATGGAGATTATTGCTAGAAACCCAGGCTCAACTAGTGTAAAAGGGTTCTATCTCATGAGATATACCTGGGAACCAGGACTCAACTAGTGTAAAAGGGATCCCATTTGGAAGCCGGACTCAACTTACGTAAAAACTTGCATCTCATATTTAACATCATAATCATGGACACTTTACTCTCAAAGTTTTCTTAAAGCATTTACATAGATTCTATGAGAACATGCATAATTTAATACATTCATAAAATAGTTCATGTGGGTAAATTCCTTCCACAACAGTACCATAGACAAATTATCCTACATATAAACTTCATTCTTCATCATATTAGCCTTACTCTCAAGCCATAGAAATTCCACATTTATAACTACAAGCCTTACTATCAAAGCAATACTTCTCATGACCATCATGTATCCCTCGATCTCAAGACATTCTAATCACGTGCTTCATTCTTAAGTAATTCTAATCAGATATCATCATAAAGGCTCAATCTCAAGCACTACTAGTCATAATTCATCATATAAGTTTTAATCTAATCAATTCATGTATATATTCTTTAATCTTAACCAATTCATATATAGGTTCTCTAATCTCAAGTAATCTATAAAGTAATTCATTAATCTTAGAAGATCACATCTAAGCACTCAGTTCCCCCTTTCATGGCATAAACCAAACTATATCATTTTTACCTTAGAATCATAGGTTAAGAATGAATACATATATAATCATACTAAAATCATGCAATTCTACCATATACAATCGCAAACAATAATAATTCACTCTATTGGATTATAACCCATAACATTAGAAGAAACCCTAGTTTGACTGGGGAAATTCTTCTTCTAAATTGGGGAAAACATGGGGCTTCATGGATGAAAGGGATCCATGAATGAATAAACCATCATACCTTGATCACAATGACAACAAATCTTTGAATAATGGAGAGTTGGCTTGACCTAGCTTGATCCTTTTCTTCTTCACTTTCTAGAGAGATAATATTTGAGAGGGAATTGGGGTTCTTTTGGGGTCTTGAAATAATGACTTAGAATGAATTAATTTAGGGGTATAAAGTCTTTATATAGGTGGTCTAAACTAGGGTAAAACGACATCACTTAATCCTAATTAAAACTGGAAAACCCCAAAGTACCCCTAAACTTAACCGCCCAAAACTACCTCACTTCTCCATCCACGAGGCATGGGTCCTACCGTAGGTCACTGTGTTGGGCAGTTTTCTCTTGGTGTCCACCCACGCTGCCCACCTATGGGTCATGGGTCCAACCACGTGGCGTGGGTGGCCTCGTAGGTGACACTTGGAATTCCAAAGCATTCTAAACTTCCCTGTTAAGGCTATGGGGTGTCACATAGCATTAGCCCTTCTAGTAGTCATATCCTGTAGACCATCGGGTAAGGAATAGGAGAAAGAGCTTATAGAGTTAAACTCTATGGAATGAATTAGAGTAATGAAGAAGTGAAGTTTCCTAAACATCTAATAGCCTCTCATTCATAAAATGTGGCGCGTTTCATACTTATGAACAAGACTCTACTAGACGTGGTTTGAGACATCCTAGAACCATTCTAAACCTTGTGCTCTGATTACCAAATTTGTCATGACTTAGAGGTACTCCCTAGATGTAACAAGTTGTATAAGACCCCGAGAGGCCTCATACAAGCCACTTAGCATATCATGACATAATATAATAGAAAATGGTGCGGAAATTTAAAACATTTTCCAATATAATCAAAGTTTCATAAAATGAAGCGAAAGTCTTTAACACTTATCTCTAACCATCTAATACTTGAATAGTCTTGGGGCACAACCCATACAAAAGTTATAAGATAAAAATAAAAGACATGAAGGAAAGGTGGTCAAATCCTCTATGCTATGAGGACTCACCAAATCTTCACTACTTGCTCTACTATGAAGCTAGCCACGAGGATGGAAGTCAATATCACCGGACCCTAAATTTGATAAGAATGTAGGCAAGAGTATGCGTTAGTATTAAAATGTACTAAATATGATGGATATCATAAATCATCAGTATAAGCATAACATAGGCATTAGTAAACATAAGACATATACCATAGAATAAGAGATAACAACATAAGTCATAAGTATTATCAATGCACATAAGTCATCATAATGTAAGAGGAACACTTCTTAAGTAACTTCAACTTATCGTTAGCTAGGACTTGGTTAGTCACCTCTAGTCAAACATATCAAGGAAGGAAACTCAAGCAACAATCCAAGCTAACCTATCATCATACAAGTAAATCTCATACAAAAAAACACACTTTTGATACTTCCTTGAAGAAATCTTGTTTCATCATAAACATGCT
>JAJOOS010005271.1:0-21021 GCA_029582725.1 Solanum chiquidenum | reverse complement strand
CCCCCAATCATTTCAGATAACTTCTTCTTTCTAACATCATCTAATTTCTCCAACGACTTCTCCAGAGGTCTCATGCCAACCGACTGATGCAGAAAGAAAAACATAGCAACAGTTGTCAATAGAGAAGTTGAGTGAGAAGCTCTACAAATAGAGAGAAAAATTCCCTGACATAAGTACCTTGGCCACAGCTGCCAAGGCTGAAAAAGCAGCATCTCTAACATCTGGAGTTCCATCATTCAGGCTCTGTAAAACAATATAATAATAATAATAATTTTTAAAAAAAACAGTATCATAAACATAGCATCCATGATAAAGAAGCAAACATAGGCAAGTAGTAAATAATCTAAGAGAGTGGGATACTATCAGGAGGTGAAAAAGAGCTATCTCAGTGCAAGATGTGTAGGTTCACCTCAACATTCAAATTTTCCAATTTACAAAAATTGGCAAATTCATGTTATTTGGGAATTGAAGACGCTCTTTTATACCCATTAACCTTTTTTCAAACATTTCAACTACAGTTTAAACATATTAAAGTGGAAAGCCCAGTACACTATGTTCCCACTCTCACGGGGTCCTAGGAAGAGCTAGGCCACATTGGGTATTGTACCTAGCTAAAAAAGCACTGAATTTTTTATTTTTATTTTTGATAACCGAGAAATCCGTCTGTGACCCAAAAGCACTGAATTTTCATTGCATGCTAAAACATCCTAGGCCATTTCTACAAAACGGTAAGAACCAGAGAATTCCGTACCGAGTAAAACGGTGTATAGACGAATCTCATTAAACATTAAAAGTATCTAAACGTTTTTGCCTTCACAAAAATTTGTGACAAACCACAATCTTTTCTAGAGTGATTAAGAATACGGCAATTTATATAACACCGCCAGAATACCAGCAAATACAAATGTACTCCCAAAACAAAGTTTAATACTCTCTCATTTCCAATTTATGTCATGTTGCTTGACTGGGCACAAAATTTTTAAAAAGAGGAAAAACTTGTGGTCTAAAACAAGTCATAGATAGTAGTAATAGCTATAACTCATCTTACTAAGTGTAAGAAGGGAAGTTTAAAGCTATATCTTATTAAATATAGAAAGGTAACCTTCTTTTTGGGATAGACTAGAACGGAAAAAGTATCACCAACTTGGGATGAAGGGAGTGGTTGATTTTTGGGTATGCACGATACAAACGTTAAAATATCAAAAGAAAAAGGATCACAATAAGAAACAAAGTACATGGAACCGATCAAACTAACCTCCATGCAAATGGGAACATATTCCTTGTGCGCTTTTAGAATAACAGCTTTGTTGCTTGTCTCAATGCAAAATGTCACCCAATTTAAAGTCAGAGATCGAACTAGGGGTACTTTATTTTTCGTAGCAGTCTTGACATCTGCAAAATTATAAAAGTAAATTAGGTATTTTTTCAAATACAATGTTTTACTTTAGTGAAACCAACTTACAAGGCAAAGGACAACATATAAGACACACCTCCATCACAAAAAAAGGCAATTTAATAACTCCGTATTACTACAAACCCTTCTGGAAAATCCCAAAGGTAATTTAACAAACTAAGAAATAAGCAGTAACCAAGGGCTTCCTTAGATGCCACCTATCTGGGTAGCGTTAGACAGTAGATACCGCCATATTGTTGCATCATCGATGCTGTGTCTTGGACTCATGCAACACCCCCAGGGATCAAAATCTTATTCACATTTTGACATATTTGAATATTGTTCAGTCAAATTGTGGACAAAAGTAAGCTATCAATAACTTGAATGGCATATGTCAAAGGTTACTATTATTGTAAATCTTGCACAAGGTCGGTAAGACGAACCAGATGCATGCTTAGATGTTTGTCAGCTTCACAATGTTAGACATGAAAGTCTTTTAGTATAAATTCAATAAAGTTCTTTCAAGTAAAAAGTCTAGGAATCAGATAGAGAAGGGGATTAAATTATCACTATGGACATAGAGAAGCAACACATGACTGCTTAAAAATGTCCACAAGTTAAATTTATATTAGCAATTGCAGTATCTGAAAAATATTTGCAACAAATGTAGATGGCTTATTCGAATTGAAAACGGGAACCTGCCTTCAACAATATCAGCAAGATTTAAGCACCCGGATTTGTGCATCGCCTGGAGTGTTTGAGTAAGTGCATCCGTCAGGGTTGGTTTTTTCTCTTTCAGTTTTTCCTATAAAGAAAAAGAACGTGTAAAAGAGAAATATAATAAAGAGATTATTCTAATTTAAGTATGAAATAGTTCAACTCAAAAAAGATTATATGTCAAAATGAGTGGTAGTCATAAGCTTCCACATGGTGTGAAGAAAGTGAATGGAGGCTGACCAGTCCCCAGAGACCTGTCTTCTAATTGAAAACCCCAGCAAAGGACAGAACGCAAACCTCAATTTCCAAACAAGGGGACTAACTTAAGGTCCACGATATAGCAAGTTCACAACAACAAATAAGAGAACCTACTTCTGACAAAAATAGAGATATACATGCGCCAAGTATATAAAAAAGAAAGATGCTCATCTTAAAGCCAAATGCTTACCAATAATATCGGTAACAAGAAGCGAGAGCTTCCTAAAAAATGTGTTCTCAGTCCCCTCGCAAGATTTCCGATTGCCTGGATGGCTTCAACTGCCACGGCAATATTTACATCTGTGATGAGCTGCAAAGTCACAAGACAACAGTCAATTTGTACTGAAAGACAGTGCATGACCAAATGTGCAAGGTAAAAAGACGGTGCATGACCAAATGTGCAAGGTAAAAAGACAGTACATGACCAAATGTGCAATGTAAAAATAAATAAACAAGAATTAATTAGCCATCAATATAATGCCACAAACAAACAATTCTTACAAAAAGAAATTATTGAAATCAAGATAGTAGAAACTAGAGATAGATTACAACAATGTGGTCAAAACACCACAACCACAAAAATACAGAAAGAGAGTATCAGAATAACAGTTCCACAGAAGCTAAAAAGTAAGAATATAAAAGTAAAAGAGAAAGAAACTCTTCATGGGTTCACAGAAACCCAGGGAAACAGTTGGTAACACCACAATCAACAGGAACATCACGGAACTGTAGATGAAGCGACAGTTAGCAAACAAAATACTGTTCACCATGCACAAGCATAAGCTTCAATTCACTTCATTGATGCGAAAATAGACATCCATGAACATATTAGGCAAAATATAAAGAGCCCGTGCTCATACAAATTCAGCTAGAACCATTTAATGTGTGAGGAGATGAGAGATGAACAACAGAAATAAAGTAAAGGGGATCCATCCAAGCTTGTAGACTAGCTCATGGTTAGCACTGTTAAAGAACGGACCTTCGGACTAACTCAACCCAAAAACTACATGAGGCGAGGAATGCCCAAGGCAATATAAGGAGACAACAATCAATTTCTTCCACCGATGTGGGATACTTAACAAGCACCACTGGTTGATTTCACCACCAGTGATGTCATAGCGTACAAAGAGCCACATAAGTATTAGACAGGTACTTATCAATGTTTTTTTTCTTTAAACCTATCATACTTATCTTTCAGTACTTCCCAATCAACAAGAAATAATTACTGGTCAACAATCAAATTTAAGAATCATTGACAGCTAGCCATCAAAAACTCTGCATCAGCTAAACGATCAATTTCTTTAACCAAGGAGAACAAAATTAGAAACCTTCTTAAGTGTCCTGCAAATTTCGGCGAAATCACCAGGTGCGATTTTCTTTGTAGATGCAAGCTTTGTTAGCTCTGCAACAGCCTCTTTACGCTCTGACCACTTGGTTGCTTTCTACACAAAATCAATTGAAAAATAAATTAATGAATGAATATGTGTTGTCGCTCGTAAAGAAATTTGTCACATCAGTAACAGGATGCCACAGAACTTTAAACATAAGAAAATCCTAACAGTTTAATGCAATAAAATAAACAGGAAGCCTAAAAGAATAAGAGGTAACACTGACCACTCCTTCCCAAAATCCTGTCTTCTCCAGAGGGGTCAAAATGTCAACAGGATCCACAAGGTCATACTCATCTATCTCCTGTGGAACTGAAAGAAGAGGGTGTGTCAAGTGGGATAATTCACACTGCAATGAAAATTTTCACATTGAGAAAAATTCCAAACATGAAATTAGTGCAATTAGCTGCAATTCCCGGGTTTTATTAAATTATATGCACTTTGTTTCCATATGACAATAGTACGAGCAAAACAGCAACTAAGCCAAACAAAATAGTGATATGGATCTCTTTAAAGAAGAGGAGCCGGATTATTGGGGAGAAGACAAATCATCAACTGTTGCATTGTGACTTAATGTATTTCTTTAATATATATTTTTAGGTGAGTTCTCCTTGGTTGCCTAAGAATTATGGGCAAAATTACACAGCACTTGTGTTGGCTTTTCTCCCTAGTTGCCCAAGATGGTATGGTATGATATTTACAAGGGTGAAGTTTGGAAATACATTAGGCGCCTCCCAAAAATCTAGTCAACTAACTGTCTACGCAAGTTGGAAAGAAATAAGAACTTTTGACTTTCAAAATTTGATTCCCTACCCGATCAAAAGTTCTCTTATGTCTTCCCCTCCATAGAACCAAAATTACAAAAAGGACTGTCCCCCATAACTACCCATGCAATAAGTGGCATGTCACAGATAGGACCATTCATTCTTGATGTTCACAAGGCATGGGTCTTTTTCTCAACCAAAAAAAAAAAAAATGCTAACATAGTAGGTGCCGCAAAAGTCCAAGTAGGAGATTGCAGAAGATCCGCAACAAAAGCAAGGCATCTTGGAGAAGCATACCAATCTATTTGTCTTATTTTGGCATGAAAAAAATATGAGAACAGTCCATAATACTTAGTATGATTATTAACAAGATCTCTTTTTCAAGTGTAAATCAAGAATTCCCCTTTGTGTAGAGAGCTGCACCGACTCAATATATGATTGTGGTTGAGCCACATACCCTAATTATACATATTTTTTACTAGCTTGGTGTGCTAGAAGAATCTTGACTTATGTAGAAATATTGATTCAAATGGATAAGGAATCTTCAGTTAAGTTACATACTGTCCGCAGCAGATTCATCAGAAGGACCGGAGGCAACTGCCTCAGAAACTGCTTCCTGTTCCGGCTCTTTGTCCTGCTCAGATCTGATAATAAATAAAAAATAAAAGCTTAACACAATGTTGCTAATCACCTTCACCAAAAAATGTTGCTAATCATGGTGATGTTAATGAGTTATGCAGAAATAGATATGCACAAGTAGAATGGTCCTGACTGAAAATCATTAGGTGATCTCACATGGCAGCCCAAATCATTAGAATGAAAAATATTCAATCAACATCAAACCTAACATAGCAAAGCCAGCATGTTTAACAAGAATGTTTATTAACAGGTACATGTTTAGCTAGATTAAAAAATAAACTTGCAGGATACTGTCAAGTCTGGTTACATTCTGACACAAATGTTTACATTCTTCCATCAACAAAGATTGTACATTCCACTAGTCAATACTGCATATGTCCTTTCACAATCCACAAAATACACAAGTACAGAAAATGTTGTACAAGCAAGCAGCAAGTAAGACAAGTTGGATACAGAGATAGATAGTTACTGTGAGTACATTCCACTAGTCAATAATGCATGTGTCCTTTCACAATCCACAAAATACACAAAACCTCGGTCATCTCTTCTTAAAACCCTACTAATGAATTTGGAATCTGCAGCTATCCAACTAATCCTCAAAGATAGCAAAGACTAAATTTCCTGAACTTTATTTGAAATGATAGATAGCAAAGACTCCATTTCCTCAACCTAAAGCTTCAAATCCTGTTTCATCCAAGTCCATAGGCATTTCTCCATTTCTAATAACCTCACTTCTATTATCTCCACCTGCAATGCCTTCCCAACCTTCATCATGACCATAACATTTTCTCAAATAATACATACCATGTAGTAGCTATTATTCATGCCTCATCCAAAGAAGAATATATCAATTTCAATTTTAGCAAAGTCAACTTCCAATGCAGTTAGCAATCAAACACAAAATACAGCAAAGAGAATCCACCAGAGACATCAAGCTCCGATCAAAGACAATAAATATCAGACTGAAATAAACAACCATCTATTTGAGTGCTCTTAATGAGCTTACACAGTTTTTTCGTGTAGCTGTGTCATGCAGGCCTACTATATGGGATCATTCTAGATAATTCAAGGTGGAATTCCTAGACTGTCTTTCTTCCACCGGCTATGGTAGAAGAACCTACACGGAAGACTTGAGAAAACAGATCTTCAAGCTCATTATAAATTTGAAATCATATAGGTGAGGTGCAATCTGTCTCTTTATCAAGCACCTGTAACCTAAATGATTGACCTTTGTCCTCAACAAGATGACCAAGCCAAGAATCTATGCCCACACAATCAAAGAAATGAATCAGAAGAACCATGACTTCAGCACGAATAATGCACCTTTCTTGGATTAACTGCTATGGAATGAGGAAAAAATAAAAAACCAACAAAATTTGTCAGATTGGAGAAAATACCTTATTTTGCGTGTTGGCTTGGCAGTCCCCGAAACATTGACAAGCTCAGCTTCCAATTCTTTTTTCTTAAGAAGAAGAAAGAAAGAGAAAGGTAAGGTGAAGATTCATCCAAAACACACCATAAAAACATCAGAAGTATCCAAGGTAGCAGCATACCATTGTATCACGCATTTTCTCAAACAATATAGATTTCACAGGATCTTTTCCAATCCAGCGGCAGAGCTCCAGTGTCAGCCCCTTAGATGAAGCACGAACATTCTGATCTTGATGGTCAAACAGTTCAGGCAGCATCTTCAAGATTCTTTTTGGTGGAACAATCTTTGTCCCAAATTCACTATTCATATTGGTAAAGTGTCATAATCCAACTAGTAACTAACAAGAATAATCTAACATGTGAACACAGATATTCACAAACCTCAAAGCCTGAAACATGACATCAATTGCAGGAACCACAGCTTTGGCAACTTTATTTTTAATTGCTTTCTCCATAGCATCCTAAACCAAAAACAATATTGGTGAGAAAGGCAACTAATAAAACGTATAGCCGGAGGGGTAATTATTATTCAAGTGGAGAGAAGATAAAATTATTATAACGCATATGACTCAAAGACTGTTCAATCATCTGAAGAAAATTGTTCCAACACAATATCTTGTCATTAGCTAATAGCAGATTAGCACTTGAAAGCTACAACTTCTGAGAACCTTCCAAATTTTTAATTTGGAAAAACATAAAAAACACAACTACAACTTTAAGCAATTTGTTTGATGCTTTATGGACTAATTTAGTTCTCAAAATAATAACAACAACATACCCAGTGTAATCCCACAAGTGGAGTCTGGGAGGGTAAGATATATGCAGACCTTAACCCTACCTTTGCGGGGTAGAGAGGTTGTTCACAATAGACCTTGTAATGGACTAATAAGATCACCTACAGATAGACTGTACTCATGGAAATATCAGTTAAAGCAGTTGTTAGTTTCCCAAGCATCATATTGGAATCATTACAAGGTCACCATTGCAATTGGTCCTCCAAAGTAACTCTTTCACATGTCATATGTGAAGTTATCAACTTATTTTTCCATCCGAAGTAATTATTGAGACCTCCTTCAGCACTTTCATCTGACATATATTACTTTATAATCGCCAATTTCGTTTGGATGGAGATTCCAGAATCCCAAATAAAATGGCAAGTTTCGACTCGCATGGTTACTGATGAGAATCGGTAAAATGTAATGTTATCAAAAACGGAAAAAAAATGCACAAAATGCTCAAGTCTTCGAGGCTTAAAGCGCAAAACACAAATGAAGTGTGGGCTCTAATAAAAAACAGCAAAAATGGAGAAAAAATATAAATATGTATGTGTAGTCCAAGATATTAACCATAATAAAATGAATAACTCATACGGACAAGAAGATTAAAAAAATTATGAAAAGTGAAATATCAATTGTGTAGTGTCGCACGTTCATGATTGCACTCATTGACAATAAAAAGTATGTTTTAGAGTTTTGATGACGATATTGAAAGGCGCCATAAAGTGAGGTGAAGCACTCAACATGTTTGTGTCTCGCTCGCCTTTGACAACACTGGTAAATAGTGTAGCTTAATATGAGAAAAGAAGAACAAGACTGCTAAAACTTACTATTGTTTAAAAGTCGAGGAGAAAAAATATATTTTGAAGGGTCCAAGGTTGTGCAATGTGTAGTGTAACTAATACCAACTTCTTTCAAAAAAAAGGTCATCAACTTCGTGTTCTATGCGAAGGGAGGGATTATCATTATTGTTTCAAGGGTGAAGCCATGCACTTCAAAGAAGTGTGTTACAAACGCAAAATGATCCAAACTAGAAGCAATCAGTTCTTTGAATCTCAACGTTAAGGAGTTGAATAGACATGAACTTTTTTTTATCAAGGACAGATATGAGCATTATTACAAATCAGATGAAATTTGTAATTTTAATTGTGATGTAATGTGAATATTATAGCACTAAATTAATATATGTTTGCTATCTTTTAATTATCTGTAAATTGTACACTCACTTCAAAAAAATATGCGCTTCAATTTTCATTTTCCGCTTCAAGCCCCAAGGACCTTGTGGCATTTTTTGCGTTTATTCACTCTAAAACAATGACTAATACATTTTTCAACGTTTCACATCTGAGACTTCTCTTCACACAAAAGATGAGCGCTAATGGAAACTGGCTCCACAAAGGTGGGCCCAAGATTTGAACTTCATGGATACGAATTCGAGATTCTACCATAGCCCATTTGATTTAATAGGTTTGAAATCTATTATTTTAACTGATCAATATTTTTTGAACATATAAACGAAGTCACAAACAAAATTACTGGACACGAATGTGATGAAGTTGCTTCGACTACAGAACCATGCATGTCTGGTTTGCTTTTCCAACCTTTTGGCATGATTTCAAAATTCTGCAGTGCGCCTAGTGACTTCTTTAACAATGCTCGGATGAGCAATAACATCAACACTATATCCGACCCTGATGGGAAGAGAGGTAGCGTAGCGTGGCACATTGTTCTAATAGTAGAAGTAGCCCAAAAATAGGCTTACATTCATTTAGAACAAAAAATGAAAGACGAATGCTCACTTTGTTACAATAGGATCAGTGGTATAATCGATGACACAACAAGAAGATCCATATCAAAGCTTAGATAAGACACCAAAAGGCAAGCTTTAAGTCGATAAACATATGTATTTATGGTACACCTTATCACTAAGACTGAAACAGTACAATCTTAGTACATATAAAATAGAGTAGCAATTATGCAATAATGCAATTCCTGAATTTAAATTAACTTGTCTTGTTATTTATTTATCATGAGTCATGACTTCTATTCTAAAGGATTGTTCACTCACGACTTTTTGCCAACAGAATCGCAGAGTTAAAATTTCAGTCACTATCCTATGTAATGAATTTGAAGCACGGACACTCCATACTAGTTAAACTTTGGCCTCCAATTCCAAGCATCCATCTTCTTACCCTCCAAGTGCAACTCTAAAGAGTATGATTTATAAAGAAAGAATATAAATGGATTCTATACAAAATGATAACAGTCAACTGTCATAAGCGCAAAGAGTTCGTCTTCGTAGAAAAAAAGGTCCACAAGAAAGTCTTCCAGTTATACAGTGAGGGTTTCAGATTGACCTGGTGATGAAAAGACCACAGAACAGCTGGCATCGACCCTATCACCAGTCTTGAAGGAGAAAAAGGCATTAAACAACGTGTTCAGAGCTAGATTACTCCCTCGGAATATATCCTCTAACAAATTAGCAATTATAAATCAATTATATTCAATTTAGCCTAAAGTAATCACAAGCACTAACTACTTAACAGACTAAGGGGTCGTTTGGTTGGGAACAAGTTATCCCATGATATTAATCCTGGGATGACTTATCCCACCATGTATATGGGATAACTTATCCCATCACTATGGTATAAATGGTGGGATAAGTTATCCCAAACACGGCAACCAAACAAGACACCAAAATTTTATCCCAGGACTATTTTTTATCCCAAGACTATTTATTTTTATCTCTCACACCAAACGACCCCCAAGTACAAGTGCTTAACAACAACTGAATGTGTTCCTACTTGTTATTTCCATCGCTTGGGTATTTCGATGTGACATCCTTAATTTACTAAATAATATTGCTCACGCCATTTAGGAAGACATTAAATTTAAAATATCTATGTGGAATCCTTCTAACTGTATTCTTTAACCACCAGATATGCTACAGTCATACAAGCTTGAGTCAACGCTAATAGCCCTTTAGCATCTCAATCCACTTTCTACACTTCACAATGACTACACATTTTAGATTTCTAACAATAAATAGCACAGAGGACAAATAAAACGCCACTGAACCAATAACTTTTCCAGCTAAGTAACAAAAAGGTGACTTCTCTGGCACGAAACGTGATTCAAATAAGTTTCAGTAGTCTACAAGACAACAGGATTAATGGATTAATGTTGCATGAAGTAAACAATAAAAAAAAGTAGCTTTCTGAAAGAATTTTTAATGGCCAAAACAACTACTTCCACATTGTTTGCTATTTTACTTCAACTCAATAACGCCTAGAAGTGAGCAAAACCATGGAAGACATTTGGGAAATGCATAGCATTTTGATTAACGCCTAGAAGTGAACAAGAGTAACTACCAAGTACACGGTAAGCATTTGGGAAATGCATAGCATTTTGATTTAACACATACCAAGAATGCCTCAACAGCCTCCAACTCTATCCAAAGCAAAAACACCATCTGTGCCTTCTCCACTGTCTTCGGCCTTCCCGTTAAGCATTTAGCCACTATTGCATCACATACTTCTTTGGCATATCTACTCATCATCCAAAAAAACAGCAAATAAATAAACCAACACAACAACAATTAAACAGAATTAAATAAAAAGTAACTAAATAAAGTTTTACCTCCCAGCATCAGAATCAGCAGCTTTCAAGTAACAAATCAAAGCATCAAGAGCTTTATCCTGAACTGGCGCATTTGAATCTGCTACAGCCTTCCTAAAAAAAGGACCTGAAAATTCCAAAAAGAAAAAACATTCAAAATGAAAATCTATTAACAAATACAATCACATTACATACACAAAACAAATAGATCGCTATAAATGAGATCGTAGGCAAAGTAATCCAGATCTAATGAAATCAAAACCCTAACTGAAGTAAATACTCACCGAATTCACGTAGGCGCGGGTCCTTGGGATCAGTAATGGAGTCGCAGACGGCGGCAAGGTCAATGTTAGCGTCATTTCGTACCTTCCAGTTCTTGTGCGCTAACCTCTCATCCCATGGCAATTTCTTTGCCTCTTTCAACAACTTCTCATCTTCCGACATTGTTACCTATAAATGCACAGAAGTTTCGAAAATGTATATAAATTTCTCGGTGTTAATTCAAATTGATATACACCGATCGGAGAAGCGCCCGGAGAAAGAGGAAGCGGTCGTTTTGCGCTTAATCTCTGCTTCTTCGTTTGTCGTTTCGGTCTCAGCCGAGTGCCGGCGAGTTTGGGGAAATATGGGTTGCAATCGAGTGCGATAATACCTTTTATCTTTCTCGTTTCAAAAAAAACACAGAGGAGAGAGAGAGAGGAGAGGAAGCTAATTTATGTTTTACGCTTCAATGGGAAAAAGAACCACCCTCGGAGGAAGGAGCGTGTATTGTGTGAGTAATATGGAGTAATATTTTATAATTATATTAATAATATTAAATTGAATATTGAATTCAAATCACAACATTCAAATAATAATCTTTTGCAAAAAAAAAAAAGAGTTTCAATCATTTTTTCGATATCTACACTGAACTCTGATTATATTCAGATTTGCATAAAAAGTTTTATATTTTGAATGTCATTCCTAACAAAAGTAACTTCAAAGTCAAAAGAATTTCAAATCTCTAGATACTCCCACCACAATCGTTGTTGGTTCAAATTAGTGTTTCAAACAAATTTCACTAAAAAATAAAAAAGCTTTCCTTGTTGGAGAATGGAGATTGTTGATTCACTATTTTAAAATGTAACCAAATATATTTTTTTATTTCAAATAGTTGAACTAGTCTATACGATAAATGAGATTAGGTTATTACTTTTGTTATAATAATAATAATTATTGAGAATTTTAGTTAAATAATATAAATGTTGTGTCATAATCTAAAAATAAATGGATGTGTATAGTCAAACTTAAAAATTAAATAAAAAATAATAATATAAGTACTCCATTATTAAAGTACAATTAGTCAAAATTTTAAAATAGTACTACTATTTTAATTCAAATTCAAATGAGTATATGTATATAATAAGAGGCGCGTGGGGTGTTTAAGCTTTGATTTGTTGTGGTTGAGCGGTGTATTTTGAAGAGGGGGTTGTGGTGGGACCCAAAGAGAAGAGAATTTTGTAAAAAATTGGAATTCAAATTAAGGAGCAGTTTATTAATCAGGGAAATATTCCAGTGCAAATAAACCTCATTGTACATAATTTTAAACTTTTTGATCTAATGGCTATAAATAGTTAAGTACGATTTGTGAGTAGGAATTAGGAAATACTTTGTGATTAAGGGGTTAATTCTTAATTTGGCAGAAGGCTTAGAACGGCTATTTTTAATTATTGTTAATTATGGTAAGGGGCAAATATTCCCTGCTACACACCATACACAAAAGCATCTGGTCTCTCGTATTGGTTAGCTGAGGAGTCATTTTTTGTTCTTTTCATATTGTTTAATTAATTTCTAGTGTATCTTCATATTACATTATACATTCTTTATAGGTAAGTATTTAATTTTTAATCTCCAGATTGTGACAACAAGTGTGGCCAAATGAGCTCATTTTGTGGAGTGTTTTAGGTCATCAAAGGCACTTTTACTATTTTATTTTGAATGAAACAAAAAGAATAGTAGGAGATCAATTTAATTTTTTTTTATAAAGATTGGTGTAAATTATTAATTTTATCGTTATATTATCTATAGTTTTAAAAATATCTTTTTACTTGACTTACTAAACTTGGATAAATCCCTGATATGCAACATGAAATAGCAAATAATCTCAAACTCTGGTAGAAACATAGAACTCTTAATAAAAAGTCAAGAGAAGTGTTGAAAATGCTCATAAACTTTATGAGAATTCAAAATTTAGGAGTGTATTTTACTCATGTTGTAAGATCGGGATGTATTTAGGTCTGGTTAGTCAAGTAAATAGGTGTTTTTAAGGTTGTCAATAGTTTGGGATGAAACTAATAATTCATGTCGAGTTTAGGGGGTTTTCAATACTACTCTCAATTAAAAATAGTATATGACTTTTTTATTAACTTAGATTTTTCTATGGGGAGAATATCTCAATTTTCAATATTTATTATTTATTTGAAAACAAAAAATATTTTTCTCAAATATCACAATAGAACATGATCAATCGGTATCTAAAATAAATAGATAAAAAACATTTTTCTTTATTTCTTAATTTATCTTGGCCTAGGCCATAGGGAGGTTGTTGAGTTCTTATTATGCATGTTTGAATTTTAAAAACATTGAACATAACAAATTTAATTCGATTGTAGATTCTAAGCTCATAATTCAAAAAGAAAAAATTAACATCGATCATAACCGTCTACCATATTTATAAACGAAATAATTATAAGTTTGTTATACATAAATATTTTTTTGTCTAACGTCTTGCTTTATCAAGTTGGGTGTTTTTTAGTTCTTTTTGTGTCATTTAGGGTTGGTAATACTTTTATGATATGCATTACTATAGTAATATTTTTTTGTTAGACTTAGTGAGATACCATATTTTAAATCTCTCCTATGTAATTTTTGTTTTATAACATTTATCATTTTTGGGTAATGAATTATTTCTCCACATAGTGAGAACTTTTATTGATTGGATTAGTTTATCAACCAAAAAATTTAATTTGTTTAGTAATTTTAAATATGGAAATCATTTCCATAAAGTCTAAGTTGTGAACACACCGGTAGAGGAATGATAATTTGGTCTCCTTATATGGACTTGAACAAACCTCATAATTTGGTCTCCTTATATGGACTTGAACAAACCTCCCCTCATGAGCTAGCTTTTGGGGTTGAGTTAGGCCCAAGTGTCACATCTTTACAAGTGAACTGTGACGTTTAATGTAAAATTAATTTTTGCAAGTTAATTTTAAAATAAAAGCAAAATCGATTATACAATTTATTAACACGACACTTAAGATAACACAACTAGTCATTTGCTTCCGTTAATAAATTCAGTAGAAAAATATTTATTTTTATCCATACTCAATATTGGAAGTAAAGTATAGAGGTTTATTCATGTGAATAAATTACTATCTCGAACTATGTTTGAGTTGTACTTATTATATTTATGGCGTGTCACTCTTAATCAGAGTGATATAGGTGATGATGTGTTCAACTTATTATCTAGAGAGGGACGTTCAATCACTTGATTATAAGGAGAGGAGTATTGAAATAATTTTTATTGATTCTTGCGTAGTAACCTTTTTCTTTTATGATTTATTTTTTATTATGCATAGTTCTCTGTGCAAGTTCCACGTAAGAGTTATATATACTAATTTCATGAGTTGATTTTTCTAATAGGATTACATTTCTTATAACTTTAGTGTCTAAATCAATTTATGCGTACTTCAACTAATTTCACGAAATACTTGCTACTTTCACATCATCACAAGTACCATCCATCAAGGCTCACAAACTTACATGCTTATACACATATTATACGTGGCTTATATCATCAAACAAATATTATGTTTTGAGACGAAATGTTGTTTTCCTTTTCTTAGTTCTTTCTTAAAAATGATTTAAGTGAAAACAAAAGAGGTTAAAGAGTTAAAAGAAGCAAGACAAACCAAGATGGGCCTTATTGGGCTATACCATGTGTCAAATTATAAGTCTAAGGCTTGCTGGTTTAGCCCAACATAAAACATAACAGAATTGTTTTCATCATTACAAGCCCAAACTATCCCACCACGTAATGCTTACTAATTTGATTATTCTGAATTTTTTACTATATAGTTGGAAATTAACCAAGTGTTTTTTATTACGGGATGGGGGAGATGAGGTGTTGATTGAGGAAAATGATTTAAAAGAAAAGGAGAAATTGATATAGTTAGCCGTCAATCAATATAATAATAGCCAATAAATTATATCAAAGTTTCATTTTATGTCAGGGGAAACACTAAAATGTAACTTACATGGGATACATGTATCAAATTTCACCACTAGCAAAAGGTCTTGGACATAGCAGGATGAACCTTCATTGTCTGGAAACGATTGGTGCTGACCACACTAAGTGCTAAAAGAGGTCAAACTATGACAATTGAGAGATTTTCACTGAACATTCATAGTCACACGGAAAAAGAATGTAAAGCAATACTCATGTTATATTGTGTCCCTTGTAAACAAAAAAATTGATGTCATAAATTGCTAATGATCGAATTTTCAGTCACTAACAATTGAATATGGCATTTAAATGTTTTCAATGATACATTTATCTATTAATTCAACCTATTTTGATATTCTCAAATTTAATTCAATCCGCTATTTAACACCCTAACGTAATGTAATTCTCTTTGGTTAGGACGAATTACGATGATCCTTTGGTCTAGTACGGAGAAAACAAGACTCGTCGAGGCCCAACTCACCACTTGTCATTGTTACTAGGAGCCCAATATAATTAGGTGATTTGCACGAATAGCAAGCATCTCAGGGTGCTATTATTTAAATTTTGGCCTGGTCAAAAAAATATAAACTAGTTTTACTTTATTTATTTTTTTATAAAAATAATCCCATTTTAGTTATAAGTTTGGCGAGAATCTAAATCTCTTAATTTTTTGTTAACAAGATTAATATTTAAATGAGTGTCTATAATCCTGAATATAGTTGCAGATACCTTTGCTAAGGACTGGTTTATGCAAATGTTCCTTTTGAAGGCCATTATTTAAATTTTATCTTTGTTTTCTAATAGTTGTGCAGGACTGATAAAATATTTGATTGTTGTCCCACATCTATAAAAAAAACTATCCTTGCCTAGTAATATTTCCTTCTAAGATTTTAATTTTGAATAAAAGAATCTTATACCTGAAATTAAAATTGATAAGTGGTAAGAGAAATAAAAAAAATCATCTACTAACCAATTATACAAATAAAGGATAATCGAATTTCCATGCTATATACATTAATTTGAGCTTGTGCGATATATTCAATTGAGATCTTATAATACAATTACACTCTAATATAATTGTTGTTTTTGTTTCTATATTAATTGACTCCGTAAGAACTTATCTCATTTTTCTCGGTTGAAATAAAGAACAAAAATCTTGAGTAATCTATTGACAGAACAATTCATAAATAAAATTATTACTACGCTAAAATGACTTTTTAATTTTACTATGTTTGGTTGTGTAGGAATTACAAGAAACAGTAAGAGAATGTTTGGGAATTTTCTGTGTATATATCTCTTCCTCTAAACATGTATATATACATCTACAAGGAAAACTAAAGAACATTCTATTCCTAACAGACTATACAGGTGTCCTGCTCCTATTTGCTAACTCTATAACAAACTTTTATTCTTTACAATATCTGAGAAAGGGTAAAATAGGTAATCTGAGTAGTATAATTCTAGGTATATACATGGGCTGAGAAGATACATTGACTTCATTGCTTTGGGCCTATATTTTCTTCTGTTGTCAATGAGTATTGAGGCCCAATTCCCTTATGCCCAATCTTCTTGGCACCGCTCGTGTGTTTTGAAACACTTCGACAATTCCGACAATTCCTAGGGTTGTCTTCTTCATTTCTGCATTCTCTGTTTCTGTTGAAGAAGGTATCTCTGAAATCTCAACAGGTTGACTTAAATGTTTTGCAAATTAACTCATTTTCTTCAAATTTAAGGAAACTGTCTTCACTTCAAAAGTTAAGAAAAATATTTTCCAAAACTCTACTTCATCCTTAAATATTTTTTTTCTTACTCTACCCCGTACCCTGTACCCGACCCTCCCTATAAAAAAAATTATTATTTTTTAAATATCAAATAATTTTTTCATCCCTACTCTCAAATCAACCCTCAGCCCCTCCCCCCCAATAAAAATAAATTATTTTGAAAAATATCTCAAATTTTTAAATTTTTTTTACCTCACCCAACATCTACCACCCCTACCCTACCTCCTACCCCACAAAATAAAATTGTTTTGGAAAAATATTTCAAATTTTAAAATTTTATTTTTTACCCCACTCCACCTCAGTCAATTTTTTTTTTGATAAAAATATTCAATTTTTACGCCACCCCCCATCCAGGCCACCCCGACAAAAAAATTTCAACTTTTAAAAAATTTGAAATTTTACGTCACCCCTACCCCAACCATCCCACAAACCGTCTTCCCCCGTTAATTTTTTTTAAAACAAATAAATTCAAAATTTTAAATTTTCATTTTTTACGCCACCCCTCAGTCCCCCCCCCCCCCTCCTTCAATCTTTTTTGTTTTTGAAAAATATTTCAAGGTCGAAAGTCTGGCTCAGATCTCAGGGTCGGAATGGTCGTCGGGGTCTTGTCCTAGTTCGGGTGTCAAGGTCGGGTCCTAGATCAATTATTGAGTGATTTTTGGATCATAAATTATTTTCCTAAATAGTATTTTTTAGTCTCAGGCCAAATATAGATGATATTTTCTGAAAAATATTTTTCATTCACCAACCAAACATAAAAAAAAAATCGAGAAAATATTTTCTACTCACCCACCAAACATGAGAAAATAAGTTAGAAAACCACTTGTTTTCCAATAAAACATTTTCTAGAAAAATATTTTCCATAAAAAACATTTTCTTCCATACCAAACACACCTAGATCTCATTATTTTTTGGACAAGGAGGAAGTACCATTAATATTCGAGTTCTAAAGATTCATTTTGAAATGTAATGATTTTATTTTTTGAGAAGGTTGGAATTGTAGAAAACTATTGAAAAATCACGGAAACTCTCGTAGCTTGAGGTATGTCAATGGCATTATCCTTAAGAATATTTCATTCAGAATAGGTGTATTTTTTAGAATTCAACAAGTTCTTTTAATATAAAATTAAGAGTCAGAAACTAACAAAGTAATTGTTGGTGAATGATTTTGTTTTTTAATCACAGCTCCTTTAATTTGTAAATGAGAAACTTTCAATTTGTAAATATTATCCTATGGACAAATTACTTAATGCCAATATGGAGTAATGACTAAAGATAATCTGCTGCATTTTGTCAAATTGAATGTTGCAAGAATATATTGATCAAGGAGAAATAATATTGGAATAATAAGGAATTGAATGAGAAATAATAATTCATTGAAGGAGTGAATATATTTGTAATGATAATGACTAAAAATCAACAATGGTATGATTTATAATAGAGTCATTCAACAACAATAAATATATTACTCTAATTTGTAATAGAGTTATGGTTAATTATAAGATATGAAGAAATGAACCTTGACAATCTTTTCATTAGGAACTAACTAGGTGGTTTAACAACATTAACACCAACAAGAAAAAAAACTTAGCTTTATAGAAAACACAATATATTTGTTTCTCACTTCTTTTTTTTATAACAAGGAAAACTCACCGCCACTACTTTTTAGGTGCGTATAGGGTAAAATCCTTGCTTCTATACAATAGCTCGCAAATCACATAAAAGAGTTAATTAGTTCAATATAATTAATTTGTGATAATAATTCATGTTACCCTTGCATACCACTAAATAAACTTAACGAACTAAAATTTAAATGTAACTCAGAATAATTACTCGTATATCTTTAATTGGATTTTTTTTTAGTTATAATTATTTTATATTTGAAACCTAGTGACCGACTAATATAAATTTGGCTTGGACAATTTGATATATTCTAATTGTCAACACGTAAAATTCAATCAAGTGGTATTAAAGTCAATGAAGAGAAATTAGGCAAACAGAAAATTCATATAGCATTTTCACATGAGTCATGGAAGATTATAAGATGAGATAAAATAGGTAACTAATCTTCATCTTCAAAACGATTACGTCTTCTGACTAATTAATTTGCCTAAGTACTAACTATGATTAGTGGTATTTCAATATTGAGTACTTAAAGCTAGGGATGTTCATGGTTATGGTTAAAAAATTAATTCGAATCAAATCGATTAAAAAATCTAATATTTTGGTAGGTTTGGTTTTAAATTTTGAAAACCGATACTATTTGGTTTGGTTTAAATTTTACTAAAAAACAACCACAAAAACAACCAAATCGAACCGATAAATTAGATATATAGATTTTATATATTATTCATAAATAAAATATAAATATTTTGTTAAATTTTAATTAACTTAAGTCTTTAACTCTACCATTTTCTCAAGCCCAACACTTTAGCCCAACTATAACAATCCTAAGTCCAAGTCTATCAAAATCCATTTTAATCTTTACCGACCCTACTTCACATAAAATAGTCACACTTTCTCTTAATTGACTTACTTTGTCTGTGTAATGATAACTCTAGTGTTGCTTAATTGCTTAATTGAACCGACAATAGCTTTTCTGTGGATTATTCATGTACTTGGTGCTTGTGTCTATCGAGATACCTACGTCCTAGAAAAAAATTATTATTTTCAAGAATAAACCAGAAAAATTTAATCAAACCGACATTTATTTTTTTCATTTGGTTTAATTTTGTTTTAGAAATTTAAAAAATCGACTAGATTGATTTGATTTTAATCAATAACCGAACCACAAACACCCCTACTCAAAGCATTCATTTTAATTAGCAATTAAAAACGTGCTTAACTCTAGGTGTAATGAGGAGTTAAATAGTCTAATAAAAGTTTTTATACTTAATGACTTGAGAATTCAATGATCAAACGTAACTTTAGGTGACACATATATATGCTAGCTAAGAACTACTCATCCGTTCACTTAATTAGTTTGAATTTTGCATGCCTAGTCGTAGAGAAATAATAATTGACATGGTTATTTTTATCATAATTGATGTTTAGTTTTAAGTCTTAAAAAATAATTTAAAAATTAAGTAATTAATATTAAAAGTAAAATATAAAAGGAAAAAAAATGTTCTGTCAGTATACTAAAATGTGATAAGTAAAAGTGAAAATAATATATTTTTAATATATTAAATAAGTAAAAATGAACGGAGAGTAAATAATATCGTCTAGTACCAAGAATATAGTTCATGCTCCAATCCTGAATACTTTGTCCGTCCACACGATGACCCAATATTTTGTTACGATGCATATTATTTTATTTTTAATATTCTGTCCTTTTAACCCCAAAATAAACCTAGCTAGTAAAATATTTTAATAATGTAACAAGGTGAATGTGTAAGACCTTAATATTATATATATATATATATATATATATAAGAGAGAGAGAGAGAGAGAGAGAGAGAGGGAATAATGAGCATATCCTTATTTGAAGATACTATTGGCATTATGTGTAAACTCGAATATGTTGAAAACTTAAAAACTCAAACGATAGTTAAGCTAGCTAGTATCATTACTTGTCACTTTGATTAACTAAAAAAATGAAAAATAATAAACAATTGTAGAATTTTGAAATTTATATGTTAATATATATTCAACCTTTAATTTACTAAACTTTCGTGATCTGATTTCTGTCATTTATCCAATATCATATTAGTATTTTTAATATTTAAAACAAACAAGTTGGAAGAAGATGAACTTGATTAATTAATTTATTAGTTGGTAAATCTTAGTTGTTGACTAAATGCATAAAAGAACGTGCACTTCGTCTTTCCATTAATTATATTTATATTATATAAAATAGAAATCATAATAACAACTGGTCACAATTCAAGTGTTTGAAAAGATAATGGTAACGCTTTCCTTAAACGCAACCTTTTGAATATTTGACAATTTGGTCTAAGATCTTTTAGAATAGCTTTAGCCTTTTAGGT
>JAJOOS010005270.1:0-17912 GCA_029582725.1 Solanum chiquidenum | reverse complement strand
ATCTTGATAACAACCAAAATTGACTTCTGATTTCTGATTACTTATTGAATTCTTACAATTGGTTTCACAAACCCCCCCCCCCTTTAATTAATTGTTGTATTTTTGGAAGTACTTTGACTAATTGAATATAATTGTGGGTTAAAGTAAAGTCTAAACTATTTTCCTCGTGGGATCGACCCCAACCTACAAGTTGGGTTATTTACTTGATAACGATCGCTTATGCTTCTTTAGGGAGGTGTGATTTGAGCGTATCAGTGATCAATACCGCAACATTCACATACATACATGTATCATAATGAAGCAAGAACAAACATACATCACACAGTCATAGAATCACAACCATCACCTACCTCGAAACAATCTTGAAACCCTAAGAAACTTAATCCTTCCCTTTCCAGATTTGTTCCGCTTGTTCTTGGTCTACAAACAATCAATATAATATCGGAATCAATAAACAATCACTAATTACTCAGATTACTAACAATTCTATGAACCCTAGATCAAACCCATGATCCAAATTAGGGATGTTTCCACCATAGATTCTAGATCAAAACCCTCCCCCATCGATCATCACACAGTAGATTACGTTCTACGGATCAAAAAATGGATTCGAAGAGTTAAAATCTTACCTTTAGCCTCAAGAATCGTCTAGGGTTCGTTCTTAGCTCTAAAAACTGAAAAGTGCAGAATAAGGTCGTTTATGGGTTTATTTACGACTTTAAGTCACATTTGGCCTGCCACAGAGGCACCGCCAGAGCGACCAAAACCACTGCCAAAGCGGCTTGCAAGAAATAGTGAGCTATTTTAATAATTTCAAGACTCTCATTTCATAACACACCTTTAACCAACGATGCTCAAAAACTACCATTCACACTAAGGTCGATTCTGGGAGTTCTACTCACCCGAATTCAATTTTGTAAAGTCGTACGGATTCTTTAATGACTTATCTAACTAGTCATGTAATAAAAATCATAAATAAGTCACTCAATTTCTACTAGATTTTCCTTCACCTTAATGACTCCGATTTTGTCCAAATCTGGACTAGATTAGGAAATTTCAAATTACTACGAAAAAGTTTTTGGCCCAAAAATTTTCCCCGCTGGCCTTTCTATAAGGACGAAACCTAGTCATTACAGTAAGTCATCTATTTCAACAAATGACTTACCTATTGGATACATATTACAGTACCAAGACAAGCTGGGATATAACCAGAAGCTTGTCTCAATAGATAAGTCATTTATTGCAACATATGAGTCATCTGCCACATCAGCAGATGACGCATATGTTGCAACATATGGCTTACTCGTTGGATACATACTACAAAATCAAAAGTTTATCTCAAGATAAGTCATTTATTGCAACGGATGAGTCATCTAATGCACCAAATTACTCATTTATTGCAATAGATAAGTCATATGATACACCAAATGACTCATCTATTGCAATAGATGTCTCACATGTTGGATATATGTTACAGTATCAGGACAAACTGAGACAAAACTAGAAGTTTTTCCAAACAAGTAAGTCATATATTGCAACAGATGAGTTACATGTTGCAGTAGATGTACAACAATTGATTTACATATTGTATAAGCTTTTGGTTCTGTACATGTATCCAACAAGTGAGTCATCTACTGCAACAGATGACCTACTTGTTGCAACAGATGACTGACTTGTTGGGACAATGATTGTGCATATAATTTTTTAACTGTATATAACCATTATACTTTACTGTACAATCATTATTAAATATTTCTAATAAATTTCTTTAGGTACCATTAATGGAAGAATTATTAATACTAGTTGTTGATTGTTATGGTGAATGAATCGAGAAGAACAATCGATTTATTTGGCGTTGGAAGGATGGTGACATGTTAGAGTCAATATTGATGACAGTCCAAAGGGATAGTTTGTATGATGATTTTGTGAACTCAATCATTAGCAATTGTGGACTAAATTGTCAACCGAACGATCTTGTCATTAGTTACATGCACAAGTCTTTTGAAAATCAAAGGGCCCTAC
This sequence comes from Solanum chiquidenum, assembly GCA_029582725.1. Classification (NCBI taxonomy): domain Eukaryota; kingdom Viridiplantae; phylum Streptophyta; class Magnoliopsida; order Solanales; family Solanaceae; genus Solanum; species Solanum chiquidenum. The sequence goes on along the minus strand of JAJOOS010005270.1, from coordinate 15,890 downwards.
CTTTTAAGATATGCAATCAACTTCGTTTGCGTACTTATTTGAGTGATGCAGCTAGGCCCATTTTAAGGGTTTACGTTGTTAAAAAATTAATAGAGAATGAAAATGTAGAACAATACCAACAAAATATGTTAAATGATGAATTGAATGGGATGAACATGAATATTTCAGTTGATGAGAGTGAACATGATGTGGAGGAGGATCAAACACCTACACCCATTGTTGATATAGTGGGCAGTTCTCAATCAAAATAGTTGAACAATCTTCAAGATGATGAAACAGGTTTTTACATAGGAATGACATTCAAGAACAAAGAAGAACTAGTCACTTCATTGCATATTGCTTGCTTGAAAAAGATTTCAGACTCGCGAAGGTGATTAATTCAAGTAGTGTGTATTGTTTTAAATGTGCACATCCAGAGTGCAAGGGATGGTTGAGGGCCGTGAAATTCATAAGTTCTGACAGTTTTGTATTAAAACTTATAAACAAATATCACAAATGTGGTTCGGAGCATATTACGAGTCATAATCTATATGTCACAACAAAGGTCATTGGTAAATACTTCAAAAATAGTATCCCCAATGGTAAAGGTGCATCTACAAGAGATATGACTAATCAACTCCGTACATAATTGGATTCTAAGGTGAGTTATTGGAAGATATATAAGGGCAGGGAGATTACAAAGTCTTTGGTTAGGGAAAAACATGAGCACGGGTACAGAGTACTCATGAGCAAGTCTAAATTACGGATTAGTTGATTTTGATAATTATGAGTCAATTCATGTCAATGTTAATACAAATGAATTGGAAAAACTAATTAGAAATATGTAGAATTTACATTTTACAGAGACAAATAATTGTAATTTTGTAACTTTGTGTTTTTCGAATTTTGTCAATATATTAATAAAGTCAAAGGCTCATTGAGTCTTTGCATTTCTTAATTTATTTATTTTTTTCCCATAAAATTACTATGTCTTTAATTAAATAATTTTAATTACTTCATATTGAAAATTAAATTTGTAGTCACTATAATAAGAGTGTTTGGATTGGCTTAGACGTTGGTCAAACCTACTTTTAAATCAGTTTTTAACTTCTGGAAGTGTTTGACAAGTATAAAAAAAATTTACTTAAGATAAGTCAAAAATGACTTAAAATAAGTTTTAAAATGTCTGGTAATGTCAAAAATGACTTAAAATAAGTTTAAAATGACTTAAAATAAATCAAAAATCAAAAGTAGGTCTCCCCCTACTTTTTTTTTACTTAAAAGTCATTTCAGTTTGACTTTTTATTTTTGACTTAAAAACTACTTTTTTTAACCCAATCCAAACGGGCTCTAAGTCAATTATTAAGAAATAATGTTAACAATTGTTACTTAAACAAATACTTGAAAACATTATTAAGTAGCATATTTAGTATATATTAGAAGTAATATAATATAATATAAATTAAGTATTATATTATATTAAGTGGTATATTGTGTATATATATTAGAAGTAAATACATAATATAATACAAGTATTCTAATCTAATAGATAGTATATTTTATGTATATTTAGTAAATATTAGAACTATATATATTATATAATGTAAGTATTATACTATATTAAGTAGTAGATTATTATATTAGAAGTATATATATAATATAATGTAAGTATTCTAATATAATAGATAGCATATTGTTTGTATTTATTATATATTAGAAGTAATATAATGTAATGTAAGCATTATATTATATTAAGTAGAATATTGTGTATATATTAGAAGTGAATATATAATATAATATAATATAAGTATTCTAATATAATAGATAGTATATTTTGTGTATATTAGAAGTATGTATATAGTATAATGTAAGTATTATATTATATTAAGTAGTATATTTAGTATACATTATAAGTATTCTACTATAATAGATAGTATATAGGAAAAAAAAAATACTTGAATGAGTACCTTTTAATAAATAATTACTGATTTTAGCCATACTTTTTATTTATTACCATTTATAGCAATATATAGCAATACTATAACAAATCTGCAATATGTATTAAAAGTGAATTATGTATGCAATATATATGTATCTGTCTTAAAATATATTATGCTTGTTTGGTAAGAAATTGACACATTGTATTATAAATATATTAAAATGTGTGATAAATGTATTATCAATCAATAAAATTGTATTATGTGTTTTATAAATTTGGTCTATGTAATATGTATTAAAATTGTATTATAAATGTATTAAAAGTGATCAAGTGAAAAAAAAATGTTATTCCTATAAATAGTAAATATTTTCTTAATATAGCATATTTATGTAAGTTTCCCTAGTATATACTATATAGTGTGTATGCCTATTTGTATTTGGTATACATTATAAGTATTTAGTTATATATATATATATATATATATATATAATGTAACTACTTTATTATTTAGATAATATATTGTCATAAATAGTTATAATTATTACAAAATTAAATAGATAATAATACACTATATTGATAATTGACTGAAACTTTTGAATTAATTATTAATAAATCAAAATTTAAGAAAAAATTGATAAGGCCCGACCCGTTATTGGAATATGGGCCCATACCATCAGGCCCAACCGTTATTGACTAACCGGGCACTGATTAGATTTTTTCCACCCATTTTATTATTTCGACCGGGATCGGCCCGATCCATTAATGGGAGACCAAATTTGTTGGAATGGACAATGTGGATGGTTCGGTAGGTGAAACACAAGCAGTAGTAGACAAATAAAGTGTTGTCATTTTTTTCCGTGTTTGTTCTATGTTGGTGCACACATTCTGAAGTAGTTGTATTAACAGCCAAAAAATATTAATATATATCAGTAAAGGTATGTACCATGATACATTACTAAAAAAATAAAATAATTTGCAAACTTTATGTGTAAATTAAAATAATAATAAACCTAAATAAAGACTTGATTGTAGTATACGAAAATAAATATAAAATTTACCTCTATAAATATGCTAGCCATAAATATCTCAAATTTAGGCTTGACCCCCACAACTCTCTAATTACATATCCTTGGGATCTGCTTTCCATCCTTGATAGCAATATCGTAATTGACTTCTGATGCACATTCATAAATTCATACATTTAGTGTATGCCATGTCACCTAACCGATACATATGTTTAGTAGTTGTGAATTATTGCCTCAATGTTTTCATCAGCTTGGAGTATGCCAGTTGTCCTCATGAAAACTGTTCATAACTCTCATCAACTATTCTAAAATCATCTATCGATATGAGTGTATCACCAAGTTGAGAAAACAAAAATGTATGAATAAAGTACAAAATGACCATTTGAACGACATCTTGATTGTTATCCCATCTTTTACTAAGAAAGAGTTGAACCAAACGTCTTTTATTGACACATGTTTGTGTACCAGTGAAATATTTTTCCAAGCCTACTCGGAGGAGAGTCTGGATATCCAAAATCTTCAGTATTACCTATGTATTTCAACCCAATAATAGTGACAAATTCTTTGATATAAAAATGCAATCTAAGAAGTTCCCTTTTGTGTGGCGAATGTGCAATCCATTAGTATTGTCCTGCTCGATGCAACGACTTATTTCCTTCATTATGGAAAAGCCAATGGAGAAAGAATTTGGCCAAAAAACTTTTGAGTAGTGACTTGAAAAATTATTACCTAGTCCAGATTTGGACGAAATTTGAGTCATGAGAGGTCTAGCAAAATCTGGCAATGAATGAGGATCTAATTATGAATTTTATCACATGAGTGGATAGCCAAGATTTTAAGAAGCCTGTACGGCTTTACAGAATCGAATTCGGGCGGGTAGAACTCCTGAAACTGATCTTAGCGTGACCAGGTAGTTTTTGAACGTCTAAGGTTGAAGGTGTGTTGTGAAATGGGGGTTTGAAACTCTAATTCCGACTCTCTGTCTCCGTGCAAGTCGCCAGGGAGGGGACGCTGTGGTGAGTTGTGTCCCTCTACGACGGGCCAGTCACGACTTAAGTCGAGATTAAACCCCCAAAATGTTATTTTTCTGCAAGTTTCGTTCTTGAGAGCTAAGAGACGACCCAGAGATATTTCTTGAAGGTTTTCCACCTCTTCTAGAACAAAAGGTAAGGATTTTACTCCCCTAATCCATTTTTCAATCCGTAAAACTTAGATTCTTGGTTAATTATTATTAGGGGAGGGTTTTGGACTAAATTTGATGGTGGGGAAAAATCCCTAGCTACACCTTAGGATCATGGGTTTGGTATGGGTTATTGGGTTTGTTATAATTTGGGTAATTAGACCTTAATTAATTAATCCTTGCATTAAATTATTATTTGTAGACCTAGAACAAGTCGAAAGAATCTGGAAAGGGAAGATTCAAGTGCCTTAGGGGGATTCTAGCTTGGTTTCGAGATAGGTGATGGTTTGATTTCATGTTTGTGAGATATATGTTGGTAGTTTCTTCCTTGTAATGCATGTATATGTGTGAATGAAGCATTGTTGATCAAACCTAATGAAAAGAGTATGAATGAACAATTGTATGTCATGATTCAACACTTGATTGTATGATTTAAGTATGTACATATGAGTGTGATCGTAATTGTAGTTGTGTTGAATGGATCAGGTATCACATTCCGACACACTAGCTGGGATCGGGTGTCACGTTTTTGGCACATATAATATTGAATTAGGTGTCACGTTTCGGCACACTAATTGGGATCGGCTGCCACGTTCCGGTACACTAACAGTTTGGGTATGGTTCCATGAGAGGACCATTGAATTTTCATATTCACTTGTTATTGAGAATGTGGATTTGTACATTGCTCTTGAAATGATAATTGTGCATATATTCTGTACGTGTCATGTTTACTGTGTTGTGACTGCTTATATATGTTTCACTTAATGGGATAGCCGTGTGATCCTACCAGTACATTATGGTTGAGTATTGCTACTGCACTTACTCGTTCTTTGTTGAGTACAGGGCAACTTTAGGCGGCTATTGATAGACCTCAGCTAGGAGATCAGTGATCGAGACCAAATTTCAAGGGTGATCCAGTTCTTTCAGGCTGCCACGAAATCCTTCATTTTTGTTTAGTCCATTCTCTTCAGACTCAGACTATTGTTTAGATATTTCTTATGCTTAGTTTTGGGTTGTACCCATTTCCTTAGACTTGTTGAATTTAGATATTTTGGTACAATGACTTTCAGGTTCTGAGGGTTAAACTTTCGCATTAGTTTGGTTAGTTATTTGTTAAAACCTTTGAAGTTTATGGGAAATCTATAAAATTTCTATATTTAAACTTGCTTCTGTATCTTTAAATGTTTAGTTTATCGTTGAGTTGCTTAGTTGGGTTGTAGTAATAGTTCTCCCACCGGAGGATTAGTGTGGGTACCAATCACGACGGTCTAGATCGTGACAAAGTTGGTATCAGAGCCCTAGGTTCATTGATCTCATTGTACCAAAATGAGTCTAGTAGAGTCTTGCAGAACGGTACGAAGACGTCTGTACTTTTCTTTGATAGGCAATAGTACTTTAGGAAATCTCTCTGTATTTCTTTTCTCTATTCGTACTATGACTTGAATCTAATTGGTATCTGGGTGATACAAATTGACATCTTTCCTCCTTCACTCTATGGTCAGAACTAGAGTAATAGAAGTGGTAACACCAACACTAGAAATAGAAAATGTGTCCCTGGAAATAGGTATGTTCCCCGACTCACTATGGGCATGTAATGACTAGAGAGAAACATGATGTTTTTATTATGTTCTTAAGGTTAAAACCTTCAAACTTCTTGGGTACTGAATCTAAAGGTTCTTATGATTTTCTTGTTGATTGTCATGAGATGCTTCATAATATGGATAAGGTAGAGTGATGTGGCGTTGAGTTTATCATATACCAGTTCAAGGGAGACACAAAAGGTGGTGTGTTCTCATGTTGAGTGTCGACTAGTAAATGCACTACTCATGACTTAGGAAACATTTTATAACTTACTCTATGAAGAAGTATATACCCTGAACTTTGAGGGATATGAGGAGAGATGAGTTCCTGAATATAGAGCAACATAATATATTTGTTGCAACCTTTAAGGCAAAGGTTTGTGTTTTATCCAAATATGGTACTCTACTTTGCTTCAGTCTAGGAGAGTAAATTCGTTGTGTTGTGAAGGGATTAAGGTCAAATTTGTAGATTCAAGCTTATAGGTGCCTGTTTTAGCAAATATCTTTTCAGAAAGTAGTTGATTTGGTGATGGAGATAGAAGGGGGTGAATTCAGCAGACTTTGCCAAGGTGACAACATTCAAGAAGTTTTGTAAGGGAAGGCTAGATAATAAACACCAGTACTTTAGAAAATGTATTTAGTATTGTTGTCATAACATGTATGGGTTGCTTAGTAAATGATGAAATTATGTTGTGACAGTTGAAGTTAGAATATCTACTGCGATTTCCTAGATAGTATATCAAAGAAGGTCATAATACGACTACTACAATAGCAGTAATGCTTACTTGGTCAAGTTATTAAGTGTGTTAAAATTGTGGAGAACCTGGGCATATGAGGAGGAAATCAGTGTGGCCGTGGAGGCCGAGGAAATGGTAGTGTAGGTAGGGCAGTGCCGCCAGACAAGGAGGTAGCCTGTCAAGATGACCGGGCTCAGTTTTATGCCTTTTTGGGCTAGACCGAGGCTAAGGTGTCTGATGCATTGTCTTATTTGATCCAGATTCTACTTATTCATATGATTCAGTTTAGTTTGCCTTGGGAATTTGATATGATTTGTGATATACATGATGCCCCCATCCATGTTTCTACCCCAATTAGAGAATCAGTCATAGTCACTCATGTGATTCGTGCTTGCCCTATATTGTTTATGGGTTTTCAGACTTGGTCTGATTTGGTTATTGTAACATCTCGCCAATCTGAAATAACTAGGAAGAAGTTAAGAATTGGAAATAACCATTTTTGGAAAGAATATAAAAATCTGAAAATTTGTTAAGTGTGTTAAAGTTGAGTTTTTGGTCAACTTCACACGATCATAACTCCTAGATCAAGATGAGTTAGATGTGTTTCCAGATATCGTAGGAAATATCTTGGAATAATATTTCCAACGCCGCCGAGTTTGCGCGATTCCAAGTTCGTATGAGTGAGATATGGCCATTGGAAGTTGGATTGTTCAAATAAGGAAATGTCCAATCCGGATTTTTGAAGGGTGTTTTAGTCTTTTCCATACCCTATTATTTTAATTCGTTTTAGTGAATTAATTAAGGGACAAAACTGAATTGGTTCAGTTTGTGCAATTGGAAATTAACGCTAGGGTTCTAGAGAGGAGAAGGCAAGAGAAAGGAAAAGAGGAAAAGCTAGATTCGTCATTTCGAAAGAAATTGATTGCGGGTTTCATCAAGGATTTGATACTACAAGATATGTGAGACTTTCATAACATTGGGTTTGTTCACCCACGTGCCAAGCATGTTTGATTCAGCGTGAATTCCTTCTAAAAAGATTGTAATTTGAATATTCTTGGTGGTTGTTCTAGAATTGCTTTCGTTCTTGAAAGTGAGTTGAGATTAAGGAGTTTTCGTGACATTAAAGTGTTGTTTCCTTGAGTTGTTTGAGTTAGATTCTTGGGTATATGCTTTGGGTACCTGAATCTAAAGTGAATTTGAGAAAAGGAATCGAAAATAATCGATTAATGATCAGAAAATGAGTTGAGATTTTTGTCAGACACACCAGGGAAGGGCCAGGCGTGTCGCGCCTCCATAGCGCCAGAGAGGCTAGGGCGGTGTGACTGCAGTGCGCCCAAAAGGAGCCCCAGAAAGTGGGGGTTGACACGGCGCACCCAGGATGCGCCCAAATCATAATTTTTCACCAGTTTTTCGTCATTCAGTCCGTTTAAGTCTTTCTAAAGTGTTTTAACACTTCCTAATGATTCTAACTACTCTAAATGACTTCGAAACACCTAGAAATCATCCAGAAACATGAATCATAACCTTGAATCCATAAATTCAAATTCAATGAAAGTTAAGAGCGAAGTCTAGGAAGTTCTTAAAGTCTTTTCAAGAAGTCTTTCACAAACGTTTTAACTTTGTGTTAAGACTTAAGTTTCAAGTTAAGAAAAGAGTAAATAGTTGAGTTCATTTCTCCAAAAGTTATAAGGGAACTAAGTATTCTCAAGAGTTTAAAAATGTTTTTACATTTGAACAAGAAAGGGAAACAACGATTTCCAAGAGAGCTTTTAAGCTAAAGTTTTGAGTAATTATCTCAAACCAAAGAAAGAGGTTTTGTTTTAAAAACATATGAGCTAAGTATATTTTGGGAGTAGTATTGAGCACCAATATGGGGATGTGAGTTCAGATTAACTCAAGTATCCATAAACCCTGTAGCCATCATGGGTTGTAAAGGATCATACTTTTAGATGACTCCTTAAGTTGATTTTTAGCATAGACTAGCGGATCCACTTAGTTAAGGCATCCTATATGATGGCAAAGTATAGGACAGTTCTGGCTGCGTGGGCAAGACGTTGTATCACCACTTAGGCTCATAGTGATGGTTGTCGGTTAGAGAAACACCCACAGAAACTATATTACTTTGATATATGAGTAAAGTTGAGTTTGTTATTGCATATCTTTAACAAATTGAGTTGTTTTTTAATGTTCTAAATGCTTTGTATAAATTGCACTATTATTGTTGTTTTACACTGCATTTTGAGTTGAGTTATTCATGAGTTGAGTAAAGCCAAGGTAAGTGTTCCTTTCAAATTCTTTTCAAGCCTATGTTATGTTTAGCATTCCAACTCGCATACTCGTACATTCAATGTATTGATGCCAGTTGGCCTGCATCGTCCTATGATCCAGACGTAGGTAACCAGGATTAGCACCCAGTACCTCGTTGATCTAGTTGAGCACTCAGATTCAGTTGGTGAGCCTCCTTGCATTCTAGAGGACTCCTTTTACTTTTCTTTTAGTATTTCATTGTTAGAATGATCGGGGGCCTTGTCTCGATATCCCTCTTTGTTTTAGAGGCTTCATATACAGTTAGTAGTTCAGTTGTCTTTACATTATCATTTCAGATGTTGGTTAAAGACTTAAGTTGGTATTTTGGCTAAGTTTTATATCTCCGTAAAGTTATGTTTTGAGATTATCTTGTTAAGTTATGTTTTCCGCTGAGTAAGTAAGCAAGGCCAAGGGTTCACTTTGGGCCAGCAATGGTTCTCGAGTACCAGTCCCGCCTAGGGTGTTGGCTTGGGGGTGACAAACTTGGTATGAGAGCACAAAGTTCAAGAGTCCTAGGGTGTCTACGAAGCCGTGTCTGTTGAGTCCTAGTTATCGGTGTGTAGTGTGCCACATCTATAATTAGGAGGCTGCGACACTTAGGAAAATTTCTCACTTCTTTCTTTCTCATTTCGTGCGTTGGAGTTTGATCTCTAAAAAGTTTCCTTCTAATTCTTGCATGCACGTGTTTTCAGATAATTATGCCTCCACGAAGAGTTGTCAGAGGTCGTCCTACTAGGCATAATATTGAGGGGCAAGAGTCACCAAATGCACCTGAAGTGCAACCTTAAGGGGAAGTCACTAACGTTGAGTTCATAGAAGCAATAAGGATGCTAAGTCAAGTTGTGACTATCCAGGTTGGGCAACAAAGAGGAGCTCGACAAGAAGAGGCTGACACTTCGAGGATCCACAATTTTTTTAGGATGAACCCTCCATGTTTCACTGGTTAAAGCACTACTGAGGATCCAAAGAACTTTATTGAGGAACTGAAGAAGGTATTTGATGTTATGCACATTGTCGATACTGAGTGAGTTGAACTAGTTGCATATCAATTGAAAGATGTTTCTAGGACTTGGTTTGACCAGTGGAAGAAGGGTAGAGCTGAGGGAGCACCACCTGGGAGTTGGGCATGTTTTGAGGAAGCTTTCTTAGGGCATTTCTTCCCCTGAGAACTGAAAGAGGCTACGGTATGAGAGTTCCTCACACTTAAGAAAGATTCCCTAAGTGTTCATGAGTATGGGTTGAAGTTCACCCAATTATCCCGTTATGCTCTGAAGATGGTTGTGGACATGAGGAGTAGAATGAGTCTGTTTGTGGTTGGGTTGTCCCGTCTATCAAGAAAAGAGGGCAGGGCAGCGATGGTAATTGGGGATATGGATATATCGAGGTTAATGGTATATGTGTAGAAGGTTGATGAAGAAAAGCTGAGAGATAGGGAGGATTTTAGAAACAAGAAGGCTAATATAGGGAATGAGTCCGAGCAGTAGAAAAGTAATGTGAACCGTTCATCCCTACCGCAAAATCAAAAGGGACCTGCTCCATCATCTGCCAGTGCACCTGCACCCAGGAACAAAAGTGAGTATAATAGTTAGAATTCCCAGCATTTCAAGGCTAGACCTGCCCAATCTCAAGGTAGTGTGGCACAATGAGGTAACTGGGCTACTGCATGTGCTAGGTGTGGTAGAACCCACACAGGTAAGTGTTGTGATGGCCAGTCACGTGTGTAGACAAGAGGGTTATTTCATGAAAGAGTGTCCCAAGAACTGGCAAGGCAATGTGAATCAGGGCAATAGAGCCCAATCTTCATTAGTTGCTCCACCAGACAGGGCTGCACCTAGAGGAGCTACTTCCGGTACTGGCGGAGGAGCAAACTGCCTTTATGCGATCACTAGTCGTCAAAGAGCAAGAGAACTCTCCAGATGTTATCACTGGTATGATCAAAGTCTTTTCTATTGATGTTTATGCTTTGCTAGACCTAGGAGCAAGTTTATCTTTTGTAACTCCTTATGTTGCAAATAATTTTGATGTTCTTCATGAGAAACTCTGTGAGCCCTTTTGTGATTCTACACCGGTTGGGGAGTCTATTCTGAATGAGCGAGTATATCGTGATTGTGTCATTTCCATCAATCACAAGGATACCATGGATGATTTAATTGAGTTAGACATGGTAAACTTCGACGTCATTCTAGGTATGGACTGGTTTCATGCATGTTATGTCTCCATTGATTGTAGAACACGAGTTGTTAAGTTCCAAATTCCTAATGAGCCAGTCTTAGAGTGGAAAAGTAGTTCAGCAGTGCCTAAGGATCGTTTCATTTCGTACCTTAAGGGGGATAAAGTTAGTTTCTAATGGTTGTGTCTATCACTTAGTCTGAGTTAATGACTATAGTGTTGAGATACCTCCATTCAGCCAGTTCCTATAGTAAAAGAGTTTCCAGAAGTCTTTCGAGATGATCTACCCGGAGTCCCTCCTGAGAGAGAGATAAACTTCGACATAGACGTTCTTCCCGATACTCATCCTATCTCTATTCTGTCATATAGAATGGCACCAGTAGAGTTGAAAGAGCTTAAATAGCATTTGAAAGATCTCTTTGATAAGGGCTTTATTCAACCAAGTGTCTCACCTTGGGGTGCTCCAGTCTTATTTCTGAGAAAGAAAGATGGTTCTCTTAAGATGTGTATAGATTGCCGTCAGTTAAATAAGGTTACCGTCAAGAACAAGTATCCTCTTCTTAGAATTGATGATCTTTTCAATTAGCTTTATGGTGCTTCTTGTTTTTTGAAAAAAGACCTCAGATCTGTCTATCATCAGTTGAAAGTAAGGGAGTGTGATATTCCCAAGACAGCATTCAGGACCCGTTATGGTCATTATGAATTTCTGGTTATGTCGTTCGGTTTAACCAATGTACCTACAACATTCATGGACCTTATGATTAAAGTATTCAAGCCTTATTTAGATATGTGTGTTATCATGTTCATTGATGACATACTAATCTATTCGAGGTATGAGAAAGATCATGCAAGCCATCTCAGAATAGTTCTTCAGATTTTGAAAGATAAGGAGTTATATGCTAAGTTCTCTAAATGTGAGTTTTGGCTTGAGTCTATGGCGTTCTTGGGCCACATAGTTTCCAAGGATGGAATTAGAGTTGATACCCAAAAGATAGAGGCAGTGCAAAATTGGCCTAGATCCACATCTCCATTTGATATTAGGAGTTTCTTGGGTTTGGCTGGCTATTATAGAAGGTTTGTAGAGGGGTTCTCGTCTATTTTGTCTCATTTGACTAAGTTAATTCAGAAAACAGTGCAATTTCAATGGTCTGAAGCTTATGAGAAAAGCTTCCAGGAATTGAAAAGGGGGTTGACTACTGGCCAGTGTTAACTTTACCAGAGGGTACTCAAGCTTTTGTGGTGTATTGTGATGCATCTAGAGTTGGTTTGGGTTGCATATTAATGCAGAATGGCAAGGTTATAGCTTATGCCTCCAGACAGTTGAAAGTTCATAAGAAGAATTACCCAACCCATGACTTAGAGTTGGCTGTTGTAGTATTTGCTTTGAAGATATGGCGTCATTATTTGTATGGTGTTCATGTTGATGTATTCACTGATCACAAGAATCTTCAATATGTGTTCACTCAGAAAGAGCTTAATCTCAGACAGAGGGGGTGGTTAGAATTACTCAAGGATTATGACATGAGTATTCTTTATCACCCAGGTAAGGCTAATGTTGTTTATGATGCTTTAAGCAGATTGTCTATGGGTAGTACCGCCTATGTCGATGAAGAAAAGAGAGAGTTAGCGAAAGATGTGCATAGACTTGCACGATTGGGAGTCCGACTAATAGATTCCACAAAAGGAGGAGTTGTGGGGCTGAATGGGGCTGAATCATCATTAGTGTCAGAAGTAAAAGAAAAGCAAGACCAATATCCCTTTTTGCTTGAATTGAAGGCAAATGTTCATAAGCAAAAAGTAATGGCTTTTGAACAAGAGGGAGATGGTGTGTTGATGTATCAAGGTAGGTTGTGTGTGCCAAGGGTGGATTAACTCCAAGAGAGGATCATGGAAAAAGCTCATAGCTCCAGATATTCCATCCATCCGGGTTCCACAAAGATGTATCGTGATTTGAGAGAAGTTTATTGGTGGAGTAGCATGAAGAAAGGCATTGCAGAGTTTGTTACTAAGTGTCCGAACTGCCAACAAGTTAAAATGGAGCATCAAAGGCCCGGTGGTTTGGCTCAGAATATAGAATTTTGGAATGGAAGTGGGAGATGATAAACATGGACTTCATCACAAGTTTGCCAAGGTCTCACAGGCATCATGATTCTATTTGGGTGATTGTGGATCAAATGACCAAATCAGACCACTTTTTGCCAGTAAAGACTACCCATTCAGTAGAGGATTATGCCAGGTTATATATTCAAGAGGTAGTAAGACTTCATGGAGTCCATGTTTCAATTATATCAAATAGAGGTACACAATTTACTGCACAGTGTTGGAAGTCATTCCAAAAAATCTTGGGTTCAAAGGTGAACTTAAGTACTGCCTTTCATCCTCAGACACATGGGCAAGAAGAGCGCACTATTCAGGCCTTAGAGGATATGTTGAGGGCCTGTATGATTGACTTAAAAGGCAATTGGGATGATCACCTACCTCTCATCGAATTTGCTTACAATAATAGTTACCACTCTAGCATCTAAATGGCTCCTTATGAAGCTCTTTATGGGAGAAGATGCAGATCTCTTATTGGATGGTTTGAAGTTGGTGAAGCTGGGTTGATAGGACTTGATTTAGTTCATCAAGTTATGGAGAAGGTGAAAGTGATTCAAGAAAGGTTGAAAAAAGTGTAGAGTCGTCAGAATTCTTATACTGATGTTAGGAGAAGAGAGTTAGAGTTTGAAGTAGATGATTGGGTATATCTTAAAGTTTCACCCATGAAGGGTGTTATGATATTTGGTAAGAAGGGGAAGCATAGTCCCCGGTATATTATCCCTTACAGAATATCAAAAAGGGTAGGTAATGTAGCTTATGAGTTAGAACTACCACAAGAGTTAGTCGTGATTTATCCGGTCTTTCACATCTCCATGTGGAAGAAGTGGATGGGTGATCCTTCATTGATCATACCAACTGTAGATATTGGGATCAAGGATAGTCTATCTTATGAAGAGATTTCGGTTCAGATTCTAGATCGCCAAGTTCGCAAGTTGAGGACTAAGGAAGTAGCATCCGTCAAAGTCCTTTGGAGGAACCGATTTGTTGGGGAAACTACTTAGGAAGCTGAGGAAGATATGAAGAGATATCCACATCTCTTTGAAACCGGAGAAGTTCCAGACCACGGTACTATTCTATTCTTAGTACTCTTTCATTTAACATCTCGCCAATTTGAAATAACTAGGAAGAAGTTAAGAATTGGAAATAACCATTTTTGGAAAGAATATAAAAATCTGAAAATTTGTTTAGTGTATTAAAGTTGAGTTTTTGTTCAACTTCAAACGACCATAACTCCTAGCTCAAGACGAGTTAGTGTGTTTCCAGATATCGTAGGAAATATCTTGGAATAATCTTTCCAACGCCACTAAGTTTGCGCGATTCCAAGTTTGTATGAGTGAGATCTTCCCATTGGAAGTTGGGTTGTTCAAATAAGGAAATGTCCAATCCGGATTTTTGAAGGGTGTTTTGGTCTTTTCCATACCCTATTATTTTAATTCATTTTAGTGAATTAATTAAGGGACAAAACTGAATTGGTTCAGTTTGTGCAATTGGAAATTAACGTTAGGGTTCCAGAGAGGAGAACACAAGAGAAAGGAAAAGAGGAAAAGCAAGATTCGTCATTTCGAAAGGAATTGATTGCGGGTTTCATCAAGGATTTGATCCTACAAGGTATGAGAGACTTTCATAACGTTGGGTTTGTTCACCCATGTACCAAGCATAGTTGATTCAGTGTGAATTCAATCTAAAAAGATTGTAATTTGAATGTATTTGGTAGTTGTTCTTGTATTGCTTTCGTTCTTGAATGTGAGTTGAGATTAAGGAGTTTTCTTGATATTAAAGTGTTGTTTCCTTGAGTTGTTTGAGTTAGATTCTTGGGTATATGTTTTGGGTACCTGAATCTAAAGTGAATTTGAGAAAAGGAATCGAAAATAATCAATTTAGGATCAGAAAACGAGTTGAGACTTTCGTCAGACGCACCAGGGAAGGGCAAGGCGCGTCGCGCCCCCATAGCGCCAGAGAGGTTGGGACGGCGCACCTGCAGTGCACCCAAAAGGAACCCCAGAAAATAGGGGCTGGCGCGGCACACCCGGGATGCACCCAAATCATCGTTTTTCACCAGTTTTTCGTTATTCAGTCCATTTAAGTCTTTCTAAAGTGTTTTAACACTTCCTATTGATTCTAACTAAGACTGGGCACCGGACCGGAACGGAATCACCGGACCGGAATGAACCGGTACCGGACCGGGGGATGGGTTGACCGGTTTGTTGACCGGTACCGGGATGAACCGGACCGGAATTACCGGTACGGATACACGGTTCCGTCCCGTCCCACTATATACCGGGATGGAACCGAAATGGATCGGAACGAACCAGAATGGAACGGGATGGGATAAACGGAACGACATTTCAAAAAATGATTTAAAAAAAATTAGTTATTTTAATTTTTTGAAATACAAAAATATTAATGTTTTTTTATTTTTCTAAGTTTAAATTAATAGTTTTGTTATAATGTAGTTTTACTTAAGTTTATTTTAAAAATATTTTTTTTATTTTTACTTATTAAGTTTGCAAGTTAAGTTTAATAAAGTTTTTTAAAAAAAATGATTCTGAGCTTAGTTTTAAATATTTGAATCTTTTGAAGTATGCAAGTTAAGTTTAATAAAAAAAAAAAAAATGTTTTTGAGCTTAAGTTTTCAAGATTTGAATCTTTTGAAGTTTATAAGTTATTACTTATTAATATGTTATAACTTATAAGTTATATACTTATATTTATAACTTATAATTTAAATAACTTAAGTTTGTAATTTTAAAAAATTAAATAAAAATAAGGATAAAACAATGACACAAAGTCACAAATTAAAAAATATCAATCCAATATTCCAATTTATTTAAATTTGTATTACAAATTACAATTACAACTATTAGTAGAGTGCATAGT
>JAJOOS010005268.1:0-27568 GCA_029582725.1 Solanum chiquidenum | reverse complement strand
TGTTAAATGAAGATGTTATGACTTGTTGAATATGATGTGCCTAGTCTATGGTGGCTTCCTAGGAACACTTGGTGTGAGTAGTATTATGGGATGCTACTTGCACATTGCACTAGTGTGACTTGGGGGTTGTCTTAGGTGATGGTTCCTATTGGAAGACTATGTCTTATGATGTGCTTATGACTCTATGAGTATATGTGGTTGGATTGATGAAGGCTATATGTAAGTTCACCTTTGGTAACCTTAAGGTCATACATTGCACCAAGTATTCCCTAAGGGTTGATTGAGGAAGGGAGTTAAGATAAAGAGGAATGTAATGTATTGTATTCATTGAATGTGCCTAAAATGTTATAAGTGGCTCTATTTGCTATTATGAATGATTTCCATGTGTATGATGATGCATGTGGTTTATATTGTTCCTATTGAACTAAATGTTCTTGAAGTTTCTCTAAAAAGGCATGATGCTTGGTTTCCAAATAAATGTCCCTTTTAAAAGCATGTTTTTTGCATGGTTATCATACTTAGTGCATTCTTCTACTAACACTATTCTTCTTCATCTTTTTACACCAAGTGTAGGTGGTGCTGGCTAAAGGACCTTTCCTAGAAGTGCTGAACTTGGCTTACTATTCCCAATTTCGGGTGTGTCTTTAAAGATTCAAGGACCTTTATGTTAAAGAGTTTCCTTAAGTTTAATGTACTAGATAGTAGTTTCTTTTGTATTGTAAGGGATGTGTCCCTCTTGTGTTGTAGTCATGTTTTAAGATGGCTACCTGGAGACGTATTATTCCGATTTTGTATTAAAGGTTTAAATGAGGTGACTTTTTAAGTCTTGTGTTATATTATGAAAAAGTTTTAAATTTTCCGCTAGTTTTCTATGATAAATGTTATGACGAATGCTAAGGGCTTGTATAAGACCTCCAAGAGGTCGAATACGCCGGTAACGACTAGGGGGTGCTCTCGGGTCGTTACAATGAGAAAAGAAAATGCATCGAATAAGATTGGCATTATATACGAGAAGCTGTAGATAAAAGAACTCATTCGCGCATGTCCAGTGGTTTTCATGTCACGACCCAGGGGTACCCCTTGATGTAACATGGCGTATCAAACACCGAAAGACTCAATACAAGCCACTTAGTCCTCATAACATAATGTAGTAGAACAATAAAGAGTAAAACAACATTTAAGTCCAAAACATCTTCATAGAAAAGCGGAAGTCTAACTCATGTCTCAACATAGCCATCTATTACAATTGGATGAGAGTGGGACAAGCCCATCCATCATGTTCAAAAAGATAATCCAAAAGTGAAACTACAATAAGGAAAGTCCATCCTCAAACCATGATGACTCATCAAGCTCAAAAAGAGTCAAACTCCAAGCTCTAGCCACTAGAATGGAAACCCTGTCCGTCGGACCCTACATTTGGGGAAAATGTATGCAAAACTATTCTTTAGTACAAAAATTCACTAAGTATGATAACTATGCATAAAAATATTTAAAACATGCTAAGAAGGACATTTCATTTCTTGATATGCAATTTGCCAAGTTTAAATATCATAATCGAGTAGTTGGAAAACATAGGTCATAACATCATGGTCAATGAAAGGTAATTCATCATTAAGCCTTTGAACACATATGAGATACTTTTTTAAGTAACCTTAGTTCATTAATCATCTTGTTGTGGGAGAATTAGCCTTAACCGACATAGAAACCATGTGAGCTAAAACATCATCACCCGGTGTCTCCCACACTGAAAAGGGTTATTCTACTTGCCTAAGGTAGAACCATGAACAACTAGCTTAAGTGGATCCACTCTCTAATCAATCTATGGGGGTACATAGTTATGGAATAAAGAGATTTCTACTAGAAACCCGACCTCTACTAATGGGAGAGCTTCCATCTCATGAAACTTCTCCTAGAAACCTGGCCTCTACTAACGGGAGAGCTTCCATCTCAATGTCAATATCCACTCGGTGCTAAGCATAATTCCCATGAAATAGTATTTTTCTTACTTATTATCATTATTCACGAAAATGCATGGCATCTTGTCAATCCAATCTACTTCATTAGGATAGCTCTTCTTCATTGATTCAATTAGGTAAGAATAACCTTTAAACCTAACAATCCTTTCTATATGAGAAAACCTTTCACATCATGGTTGTAAGTGTTTTATGAGAATAACCTTTCAACAACACAACGACAACAACATTGACATTTTACACTAGAGCATCCTTAAAGCATTTACATAGGTTTATATCATCATGCATAACTCATACTTTGCCCTTTCAAGGTTCAAAGCGTTTTTCAATCACCAAATCTATAATTCAAGCATTAGATAGGGATTTCATCATAAATTCATGTAATTCTATTACTTCATGTTTTAGATAATAAAACTCCTCTTTACAATCAACACCCCAACATATGAGATCACAATTTGGAAAACATGGGGGTTTGCATGGGTTCATAGGGGAAACATCATAAAATCATTGTAAATCATCAATTCATGCATATTTATACATATTTAAACCATTAAGATCAATAAACAAACGAACCCATGTTGTTTGAAGAAAACCCTAGCTAATTGGGGAATTTTACCATTTGAAATAGAGGAATTTGGGGACTCCATGGGGGGAAGGAACTCATGGATGAAAGCTATCATACCTTGACTCCAATTACTAGCCTTCAATGGAGAATTTTTATCCCTAGTTGAGCCTTGTTCTTCTTCTTCAAGTTCTAGAGAGAGAATATTTGAGAGGAGGCTTGGTTTTTCTTTTGGGATTTAGGAAGAATGACTTGAATAGAGTGAATTTAGGGTTAAAAAGGCTTATATAGGGGTTCTAAATATAGGTAAAATGACATAGTATAGAAAATAATTAATTAGGAAAAGACCCAACTGCCCCTAAAAATAACTGTTGAATGCCCATTCATAGACCCAGTCAACGGACCGAGGTCTGACCCACAGTTCGCCCTGGTGCACCGTCGATTGAATAAGAGAGGTTGTATTTTGGGGTCTCGAACCACGGACTGTGGTCTGACCTATACCCCGTGGGTCATGTCGTTGTCCTGGACCCTCAGACCCCTTTTCAGGCAGTCCAACCACGGACCATACCTACAGTCCATGGTCCACTCCACAGGCCGTGGTTGGCCAGCGCGGTGTGGCACTTGTAAATTTTCTGGAAACTTCCTATTTTTGTCTTTTTGAATTCGGGGTGTTAAAATATCTCCCCCTTGGGACCATTCTTCCTCGAATGAGCTTAGACTGGTTTAAAAAGCTTAGGAGAGGAACTAACAACCCATCCTACAATGCAATGAATGAAAGCAAGGAGGAACTATCGACTCCAAGCTAGGACGTTTTCAAAACCTCACAAGAGGGGTGAACTAACTCTATCAGTCCATTATGCATGCAATGCACATAAATAAGGAGGAAACATCAACTCCTAATTCAACATACTCAATGCATCATAAGGAAGTAGGAACTACATCTAACAACCCATCATACATGAAATTTCAAAATCTCATGGAGCCAATATGCAAGTTAGTCTCAAAAACATATCAAAACATGTTCATCAATTCATCTCATGAAGTCATTAGGCAACTCATACTCAATGCATAACAACATGAGGAAAAAATATTAATTCATTTCTTTCAGAACATAAGCTTTTTCATGAACATGCATAATCATAAGGAAATCATGGAAACACATAAATCACACATGACTCCTAAACATAAAATAATCAAGAGGAACGTATTACCTCAAGCTAGGGTAGGAGTAGAAGGAAAAATATGAGGATATAGGGACATCATATTGGCCTCGGCCTCCCAAGTAGCACCCTCAACCAAATGATTCCTCCATAACACCTTTACGGAAGCAACTTCCTTAATTAATTTGCCGGTCCACAATCTCAACCGAAACCTCCTTATAAGAGAGACTTTCATCAACTCCCAACCCTTCTAGGGGAATTATGGATGTCGGATCTCCAACACACTTCTTAAGCATAGAGACATGGAAAACTGGATGCACAAATGCCAACTCATTAGGCAAATCTAACCCATAAGCAATCGTACCAACATGTCTCAAAATTTGATATGGGCCTACATACCGGGGACTAAGTTTCCCTTTCTTCCCAAAACTCATTACCCCTTTCATAGGAGAGATTTTAAAGTAAACCCAATCATGAAACTCAAACTCAAGATCCCTTCTTCTAGCATCAACATAAGACTTTTGTTGACTTTGAGCCGTTTTCAACCTTTCTGTATTAGGCAAAACTTTCTCAATAGCTTCATAAACTAGCTCGAGACCTATCAAAGCAACTTCACCCACCTCAAACCAACCTATAGGAGATATACACCTCCTACTATAAAGAGCCTCAAAAGGAGCCATGACGATAGTCGAGTGATAATCGTTATTGTAAGCAAACTCAATTAGCAGCAGATGGTCATCCCAATTGTCCTTAAAATCTATCATGCACGCCCTCAACATGTCTTCCAAAGTCTGAATGGTACGCTCCGCTTGCCCATCAGTTTTGGGGTAAAAAGTTGTGCTAAGCTTAACCTTGGTACCAATCTCCTTTTGTAATGACTTCCAAAACTGTGAAGTAAATTGAGTACCTCTATCTGAAATTATGGACAAGGCTACTCCATGTAACCTTACCATCTCCCTCAAATACAACTTAGCATATTCTTTCGCCGAAAAGGATACTTTGATGGGAATGAAATGAGCGGATTTAGTCATCCGATCTACTATTACCCATATAGAGTCATGTTGTCACCGAGTACGTGGCAACCCCACAATAAAGTCCATGTTCAAATCTTCTCACTTCGAAGTAGGAATGACAATGTCTTAGGACAACCCTCCCGGCCTTTGATGCTCAACTTTTACTTGTTGACAATTAGGACACTTGGCCACAAATCTTGCAATTCTTTCTTCATCCCATTCCACCAATAGACTTCTCGTAGATTACGGTACATCTTGGTGGCTCCCGGGTGAATAGAATACCGAGAACTATGGACTTCCTCTAGAATTTGTTCTCTCAAGTAATCAACATTCGGAACACATAACCAACCATGATACCTAAGTACCCCATCTCCCCCTTGGAAGAAATCCTCAACGAACTTTTTGAGTACTACTTCTTTCAACTCAACTAAAATGGGATCAAGACCTTGCTTAGCCTTTACACCCACTACAAAAGATGATTCGGACCCATTATGGACCATGACACCACCCTTGGTGGAATCCACTAGTTCAACACCTAATCGAACCAACCTATGGACATCACGAACCAACTCTTTCTTTTCTTCATCTCCATGAGCCACACTACCCATTGACAATCTACTAAGAGCATGTGCTACCACATTTGCTTTACCGGGGTGATAAAGGACACTCATGTTGTATTCCTTTAAGAGTTATAGCCACCTTATTTGGCGAAGATTCAAGTCCTTTTGAATAAACACATATTATAGACTCTTATGATCGGTAAAAACATCCACATGGACCCCATACAAATAATGCCTCCATATTTTAAAGGCAAGAACAACCGCCGCTAATTCAACATCATGGGTAGGATAATTCTTCTCATGGATTTTAAGTTGCCTTGAAGCATAAGCAATCACCTCACCATTTTGCATAAGCACACGTCCCAACCCAAATCTAGAGTCATCACAATACACCACAAAATCATTTGTACCTTCCAGCAGGGTCAACACCGGAGCAGAAGTAAGTCTATCTTTCAACTCTTGGAAACTTTTCTCACAAGCTTCTGGCCACACAAACTTAGCCTTCTTTTGAGTCAAAGTTGTCAAAGGAGCAGCAATGGAAGAACATCCCTCAAAAAACCTTCTATAATAATCGGCCAAACCCAAAAAGCTTCTAATGTAGGAAGGGGTTAGAGGTCTACGCCAACTCTTGACCACATTTATCTTCTTAGGATCAACCTCAATTCCCTTACTTGACACAATATGACCAAGGAAAGCTACGGACCTTAACCAAAATTCACACTTGCTAAACTTTGCAAAAAGTTGTTGGTCCTTAAGAACTTGCAACACAATTCTCAAATGGTCCACATGCTCACTCTCACTTCTTGAGAAAATGAAAATGTCATGGATAAACACAATAACGAACATGTCTAGGTATTGCCTAGACACTCTATTCATCAAGTCCATAAACTCCATCGGGGCATTAGTTAAACCAAATGACATCGCTAGGACTTCATAATGTCCATACCGAGTTCAGAAAGTCGTCTTTGGAATATCACCCCCTCTCACCCTTAATTGGTGAAAACCCGAATGAAGATCAATCTTAGAGAAATAACTATTCCCTTGAAGTTGGTCAAACAAGTCATCAATTCTTGGAAGAGGATATTTGTTCTTGACGGTTACTTTATTCAATTGACGATAATCAATGAACATTTTAAGAGACCCATCTTTCTTTCTAACAAACAACACAGGAGAACCCCATGGAGAGATACTTGGTCAGATGAAACCCTTATCCAATAGGTCCTTTAGTTACTTCTTCAACTATTTTAACTCTATCGGTGCCATTCTATAAGGAGGAATAGAAATAGGTTGCGTATCCCAAAGGAGGTCAATACCAAAATTTATTTCCCACTCGAGAGGAATACCAAGCAAATCATCAGGGCTTCCGGGAATTCATTAAACATGGAACCGACTCAAGAGAAGGGGTTTCAGAATCTACATCCCTCACCATAACAACATGGTAAAAGCAACCTTTCGAGATCATCTTTCTAGATTTTAGAAAAGACACAAATTAACCTCTAGGAATGGTATTTCCCCCTTTCCACTTAATGATAGGCACATTTGGAAACTGAAATCTAACCACTCGAGTTCTACAATCAATGGAAGCATAGTAAGAATCCAACCAATCCATCCCAAGAATGACATCAAAGTCTAACATGTCAAGTTCTACCAAGTCTACAAGAGTAACTGTATGGGAGAAGGAAATGGGACACCTTCTATAAACCCTCTTAGCCACCACAGAATCACCAATTGGAGTAGAAACCGAAAAAGGTTCTAACAATACGTCGGGAAGCATATCAAATTTCATGGCCACGTAAGGTGTTACAAAGGACAAAGTAGCATCGGGATCAAGCAAGAAATATACATCATGTTGAAAAACTTTTAACATATCGATTACTAAATCTGGAGAGCTCTCTTGGTCACCTCGGGCTTGAAGACCATAAAAGCATTTTTGCTTTGGAGATTTGGAGTTTGAACCGCTAGGAGGAGCTTGCTTGCCTTCCCTTCCTTTTGTCATGAGCATGGGACAATCTCCGATTTTGTGACCACTCTTCCCACAACTGAAGCAACATTCGGTGCTGGCTAGGCACTTACCATCATGTTTCTTCCCACATTTAGCACATGTAGACCTAGCCAAAGAATAGCCACCTCCATTACCTTCTTGAGGTTTAGGGTTAGACACCATATCCTTGTTAAACTTAGGTGGAAAATTAGAGGAACCTTGACTGGAGAACTTTTGTCTAAACCTAGGTTGACCTTGTCCATTGGACCTTGCATGTGAGAAATTACCATCACCGGTTTTAGCCCTCTTTACCTCCCTATTCTTTTCCCTGAGTTTCGATTCCTCAATTTTTTGGGCCTACACTATAAGATGTGATATATCCATATCATGGATGAGCATTGTCATACGACATTGTTTTTATACCTTTTCGAACACGCCCGTCACAAACTTACTCATTTTTGCCCTCGAATCTTCCATCATAGTTGGAGCATACTTGGATGGTTGGGTGAACTTTCGAGCGTACTCCCTCACAGTCATACTTCCTCAACGAAGGTTAATGAACTCTTGCACATTTTCTTCCCTCAACTCTAGGGGAAAGAACCTATCAAGAAATGCTGATTTAAACACTTCCCAATCTATGGAACCCGCTACTTCCGGTCTCTCTCCCTTCCATTGATCACACCACACTTAAGAAAAATCTTTCAATTAGTAAGCACCTATCTCCAACTTTTCCTTCGGAGTCACCCCCATAATAGCAAGTACCTTATAGACCTCATCGATAAACCTTTGAGGATCCTCTTCCACTTTGGAGCCATAAATTTCTGGAGGGTTCATCCTTGCAAAATCCCTCAATCTTGAAGCCACCGAATTAACATTAGGATTCACCGGAGCTACAACCTCTCTATTGGCTTGAGTCACCAAAGCTAGAGCCAAGATTTGAAAAGCAGACCTAACCTCCACATTTTTCATATCCCCAGCCAAAGGATTAATCAAAGCTTTAGGAGCTTGAAGAGGAGCACTTTGTTCCGCGTTCTCCATCACATTCCTTCTAGTATAAGCACTTTGAAAAGATGTATCTTGAAGAGCATCAGGTAAGGATTAGAAGAGAGACTTTATAGAGTTAAACTCTATGGCACGACTTAAGAGTAATGAAAGAAGTTGAGTTTCCTAATAATCTTGTAGCCTCTCATTCATAAATGTGGAGCGCTTTAAACTTATGAACAAGACTCTACTAGACGTGGCTTATGATATATCATTCATAGGATCATTCTAAACCTTGTGCTCTAATTACCAAGTTTGTAATGACCCAGGGGTACCCACTAGTTGTAACATGGCGTATCGAACCCCGAAGGACTCCATACAAGACACTTAGTCCTCATAAATAGTAGAACAATAAAGACTAAAACAACATTTAAGTCCAAAACATCTTCATAGAAAAGTGGAAGTCTAAGTCATGTCTCAACATAGCCATCTACTACAATTGAATGAAAGTGGGCCTAGCCCATACATCATATTCAAAAAGAAAATATGAAAGTGAAACTACAATAAGGAAAGTATGTCCTCGAACCATAAGGGCTCACCAAGCTCGGAAAGAGTCAAAGTCCAAGCTATAGCTACTAGAATGGAAACCCTATCTGTCAGACCCTACATTTAGGGAAAATGTAGCCAAAAGTATGCCTTCTTACAAAAATACACTAAGTATGATAACTATGCATAAAAACATTTAAAACATGCTAAGAAGGACATTTCATTTATTGATATGCAATTTACCAAGTTTAAATATCATAATCAAGTAGTTGGAAAACATAGGTCATAACATCATGATCAATGCAAGGTAAATCATCTTTAAGCCTTTGAACACATATGAGATACTTCATTAAGTAACATTAGTTCATTAATCATCTTGTTGTGGGATAATTAGCTTTAACCGACATAGAGACCATGTGAGCTAAAACATGATCACCCGGTGTCTCCCACCACTAAAATGGTTGTTCTACTTGCCTAAGGTAGAACCATGAACATATATCTTAAGTGGATCCAATATCTAATCAACCTATGGGAGAACATAGTTATGGGATGAAGTGATTGCTACTAGAAACCCGACCTCTACTAACGGGAGAGCTTCAATCTCATGAGACTTCTCCTAGAAACCCGACATGTACTAGCGGGAGAGCTTCCATCTCAATGTCAATATACACTCGGTGCTAAGAATAATTCCCAAGGAATAGTATTTTCTTACTTATTCTCATTATTTATGGAAAGGTATGTCATCTTGCCAATCCAATCTAGTTCATTAGGATAACTCTTCTTCATTGATTCAATTAGGTGAGAATAGCCTTTCAACCTAAGAATCCTTTCTATGTGAGAAAGCCTTTCACATCATGGTTGTAAGTGCTTTATGAGAATAACCTTTCAACAACACAACAACAACAACAACATTGACACTTTACTCTCAAAGCACCCTTAAAGCATTTGCATAGGTTCATATTATCATGCATAACTCATGCTTTGCTCTTTCAAGGTTCAAAGATACTTTCAATCAACAAATATATAATTCATGCATTAGATAGGTATTTTATCATAAATTCATGTAATTCTATTACTTCATGTTGTAGATCATAAAACTCCTCTTTACAATCAACAACCTAACCTATGAGATCACAATTTGGGAAACACGGGGGTTTGCATGGGTTCATAGGGTAAACATCATAAAAGCATTGTAAATCATCAATTCATGCATATTTAAACATAATTAAACCATTAAGATCAATAAACAATAAAACCAATGGTGTTTTAAGAAACCCCTAGCTAATTGGGGAATTCTACCATTTGAAATAAAGGAATTCAGGGACTCCATGGGTGGAAGAAACCCATGGATGAGAGCTATCATATCTTGAATCTAATTAATAGCCTTCAATGGATAATTTTTATCCCTAGCTTCAAACCCTAGTTGAACCTTTTTCTTCTTCTTCAAGTTTTAGAGAGAGAATATTTGAGAGAAGGTTTTGGTTTTGTTTGGGGATTTAGGAAGAATGACTTGAATAGGGTTAATTTGGGGTTAAAAGGTCTTATATAAGGTTCTAAATATAGTTTTAACGACATATTATAGAAATTAATTAATTAGTAAAAGACTCAACTGCCCCTAATAATAACTATCGGAAGCCCATTCATGGAACCCAATGAACAGACCGTGGTCTGACCCACAGCTTATCATGGTGGACCATCGATTGGATAAGAGAGGGTGGTTTTTAGGGTCTCGAACCATGGACCCCGACCATGGACCGTTGTCTAACCTACGGTCCGTGGGTCGCTTCATAAACCTGGTCCCTCAGACCCCTTTCAAGCAGGCCAACCACGGACCACACCTATGTTCTGTGGTCCACTCAATGGGCCGTAGGTGGCCGGCATGGTCTGCCACCTATAAATTTTATGGAAACTTCCTATTTTAGTCTTTTTGATTTCGGGGTGTTACGCTTCATATAGCTGATGCATTTACAAAATCCATGGCATGACAACACCATCAATTTCTATTAGGCAAATGGATGTTTCTTAATTGAATAACATCAATTTAAGGGGAATGTTAGCATGATGAATTAATAGAGAATTATTGTATATATTAATGTATTTCGTGTTGTAAATAAGTTAACTTATACAAATTTGTTGCAGTAATTGTAGAGAATAATATTGTTATAGAATATCAGATTTAAAGGGATGACATAGCAGATTTAGAGGGATTTGAATGGCAGATTTTGTGGCCCGGTACTAGTTCGAGCTCATTATCAACAATATCATGTCCTCAAATAATGAATCTATCCTTCAACATCCCAAGGTGGAATTAGTTGGAACTATCATTGATCGGGAATACATCAATGTGGGACGTCGTAGTTGATCCAGCAACTTTGACTTCTTATTCCACCATATCAGCTCCTTCTGTGGAGCAGGAAGGTGTATCTCCCACTATGCCTACCACTACTACTACCACTACTACTACTACTATTGATGTTATTATGCCTTCTCACAATACTACTTCCCATGACGCCTTGACTAAAGTGTTGATCTATCAAGGGCTGAGAAGGACATGACAACGGTGATTGATATGGATATTAAGAGGGTGATGGCCCCTTTGAGGGATAGGGTGAACCATTGTGAGGAATAGGTTGAGTCCCACAAGATGAGGTTGGATAACCTCACTACTCGATAAGAGGCAGAAGAGAAGGCCTGGGGTAGTTCTAGTGTGCTTGACACCATGATAGGTCAACCTTATTACCTTGCGACTGTATGTAGACTAGCTACGATCTACTAATATTTTGAGTCTATAGGGCGATATTCCTGTACAAGACTTTCCATCCTCCATGCCACCAACTATGCCCAATAGTGATCCCTTTTCTAGAGTGAAACCAAGTAGAATAGTTGAGGGTATTGCAATTTTTGTTCAGGATGTTGTTGATGATGATGAATGGACCGATGATGATATGGTTGAGGAGACCGATGAGGATTAGGTGAGGAGAGATGAGGATGGGCATGGGATTGTGTAGACACTTATGGCGTTGCAGGACATTGAAGAGATGATTGTCCAAGATACCTTGGAGAGATCCATTCAGGAGACCTACACAGTTGGCACCTGTGGAGTCTCTTTAGACTGTACCATTCCTCCCATGATGTGCAGGGCACTGATGCCCCCATCTAATGCCAAATTATTGCTACATGTGATACTATTGACGGGCTTTGATGCCCCAGATTATTCTACTCCTCCAGAGACTCCTCTTGTTGATAGAACTCCATAAGATTAGCCTGTCAAAAGGAGATTATGACTCTTCCTCCCATACTTTGTACTTTTCATTGAGGAAACTGCTTTTATTTTTGTTGGGGTAAGGCACTTTGTGCCTATATTCCCCTTTTTCTTTGTATTTTGTTATTTTTAAATTTTGGATGATTGTAGTTTTTACTTTTGCTTATATTAGAGTGTTTCATTTGATTTGTGTTTATCTCTTGTTGCCTCTTTTGTTTTCCCTCAAATTTGAAACTACCCCATCAATTTTGAAAATCATGAAATTCTTGAGTTTTCATTGATAATGTTTTGAGGATCGATTATGTTCAATATCGATGTCTTAAATAGTACTCATGATGAGCATGATGTATAGTGTTGGTGTTACAAGAATGAAATTTATGTGGTTGCACTTTCGAGAGATCTCTTTGAATCTTTTGTTGATTAACTGTGTTTTGATGTGAGCCTTGAAATGAACATCATACATACACGTTTAATATTATCGGGTTGTGCTAAATGAGTGTATTTTGAAGTGCCATGTGTGGTTCAGTCTCACATGAAAACATGTGTGTGGAATCCTAGATTTTTCTTTGTTAGTCTAATTGTCTAAATCTCGACAAATTTAAGTTTTCATCTTGGGCAACAATTCTAAGGAAGAACCCAAATTTCCATACAATTTGTGACTGCTTTTCTAGGGCGTGCATCCATTTTGGCATCATTTTGAGCCTAAATCATTTGTTGACAAAACTAAATTAAAACATCTTGAGCCAAATTGTCCCCATAGTGTAACCCGATTTTTTTTAAGCATTCTTATTTTTGAATAGAAAACTTAGGCCAAAAGCCTAAGCTGGGAGTGTGGAAGGAAAGGAGGAATGAAAGCCCAATGAAGGGAAAATAAAGTTGAAATGAGACTCAACTTTGAAGTTTGTTAAAAAAAGAAGGAACCCCTCCTAATAGAAAAAAAGAAAGGGAAAAGAAAAATATTGTGGTGAACTATTTTGAAATTGGAAATGAAAAGAGAATTTGATGAAATAATGGGGATTCCGAATAAAGTGAGTGAAAAGTAAGTTTGAGTTCTCAAATGAAAAATAATGAAAAGTACTTGAGAAGAGGTTAAGATGATTGCAACCATGCTTTGAAAAGGTGAAGTCACTAAGCCAAATAGACCATATCTTAACCCTCATCCCCATTACAAGCCTAAAAGATTCTTGAGATCTTGTATGCACTAGGTTGTGTGATGATTGAAAAATATGGTCATACCTATGGGATTAAGCTTGCATATATTTCTCTTTTGAGAGAGTGAGAGTTGCATAGATTCCTTATTTCTTTGTTGATTTACTTTGTAAGAACATGCAATCATTCTTGATGTGAGGGCACTTGAATGTACTTGTTGAAACATGGTCTTGCATTAGAAAATAAGTTATAGTGAGCCTGAGCTTGTGTTAAAGCCAACTAGTCATCATTTGAAACTTTTTTATCATGATTGAGTGTAGCATGTTGTTGAGAGTAGTCTTGTAATGACACTTGCATGTTAGGCGCTCTCATTGAATATTTTTGTAGACACCCTTATTGAGCTAATTGTGTTCTTGATTTTCTTGAGGACAAACAAAAGTTTAAGTTGGAGGTATTAATGAATGGTAAATTTACACTCATTTGAGGCCTATTTAGCTCGACCATTAATGTCCTCAATACCTAATTATGTCTTATTCTAATGATATTTTGATAACTTACAACTATGAAGGCTAAAGGAAAAAGCAAGGAGGAATGTTTGAAAGAATGGCAAAAAATGTAAAAAGAAGTGTAAACAATACACTGATGATCACCAAACAATAAATGTGGATCTCATTGTAAGCATGACCTCGCCCAAAGTAACGGTGTACAACACTTGCATTAATTGTGGTAGGTCGGTGAACTCATAAAAAAAAGGGCGACTCAATGAATAAGAAGGGAAAACTTGTTATCCATCGCCAAAAGTGACAGTGCAAGGAAAAAAGTTGAAGGCTTGAAAGGCGAACTAAGGTGGTACTCAGAAATACACTAAATGTGAAGGGCAGACTCGAACGAGCTCACCGATTGAGGTTCAAACACCTAAAGTCTAGAGAAATAAAGGTGAGCTGGAGAGGAATCAGTGATCCACCCAATGTGATCTGCGTTCCCGACTAATGTCACCCAATGGGTATCGTATTGAGTTTTGGACCAAATTTTGGGAAACTATAAACAACCCAAAGGAAAGAGAAAAATAGAGGCCACGTTAGTTGTAATAGTTATTGAAAATATGTCTCATGATATTGCAGAAATAAAACAGTTAGCTATTTTTAGGGTTTTTAAATTATGTTGTTAGAGTACTATTTGACTTATATTTAGGAGTTAGTTCTTTTTATTTGTTATTTGAATTAAACTGATAAGTTAGTATCTTATTTTTCTATTTTTAGTTAGGAATTATATATATAAATGCAAGTCTCTGGATTATTAATAAAATAATTCCCTTTGATAATACTGCAGTATTTTTTCTCTCAAAGTCTTTCTCTGTTATTTTCTTAATTACTGTACTAAAAAAATCAACAATTGGTATCTAGAGCCTTCTTCTTGAGGGACTTCTGAGTAGAAAAGTGGAATCCGAAAATAGTTTTTCACGAATGGCTCCTCATATTTTTGATGGTGAGAATTATCAACTATGGGCTGTGAGAATGAAAACTTACTTGGAGGCTCTTGATCTTTGGGAATCCGTGGAAGAGGATTATGAAATTAATCTGCTGCCAAATAATCCACCATGGCCCAGATCAAGAGTCACAAGGAAAAGAAAACCATTAAGTCGAAGGCAAAAGCAACTTTGTTTGCTGCTGTTTCGACAACTATTTTCATGAAAATCATGACTCTCACATCACCAAAACATATTTGGAATTATCTGAAGAAAGAATATGCTGGAGATGAAAGAATACGAGGAATGATGGTATTAAATTTAATGAGGGAATTCAAATTGCAGAGAGTGAAAGAGTCAGAAACAATTAAGGAATATTCTGACAGATTGCTTGGTATTGTCAACAAGGTAACATTACTAGGCACTGAATTTAACGATACAAGAATTGTTGAAAAAGTTCTTGTTACAGTGCTTGAAGGATATGAAGCATGTATAACTACCTTGGAAAACACACAAGATTTATCCAAAATTACCTTGGTAGAATTGTTAAATTCTTTGCAGGCTGAGGAACAAAGGAGACTTATGAGGTAAGATGTCATGGTTGAAGGAGTATTATTAGCCAACCACAAAACTCAAAGCAAGGGTAATTTTTTGAAAAATTACCCACCTTATCAGCACTGTGGAAAATATGGATATCCTCCATATAAATGTTGGAAAAGACCAAATGCACAGTGCAAGAACTGCAAACAACTTGGTCATGAAGCTGTGATTTGCAAAAGCAAATTTCAAAAAGATGAAACAGTTGTCCAAGTCACTAAAGAAGAAGAAGAAGAAGACCACTTATTTGTGGCAACTTGTTTTTCAACCAAAAAATCTGATTTTTGGATGATTGATAGTGGTTGTACAAACCATATGACAAATGAAAGAAATCTTTTTAAAGAGTTCACTCCTATTGAAAATAAGAAAGTCAGAATTGGGAATGGTCATTGTATTCCTGCAAAAAAGGAAAAGTGTCTGTTTCAATTAAAATAAATTCAAGTACAAAAATAATTTCAAATGTTCTTTATGTGCCTGATATTGATAAAAGTTTGTTTAGTGTTGGTCAGTTAATAGAAAAAGGATTTAAATTATTATTTGGAGACAAATAGTGTCGAATCTTTGATTCTACTAAGCAAGAGATTTTACAAGTTGAAATAAGAGGTAAGAGCTTCTCATTTAATCCAATAGAAGATGCACACAAGCCTTGCAAGACAAAGGATGAATTAGCAAATTTGTTCACAACGTCAATTTCAGATGAGACTACAATCTACAATTCCTGATCCAAGGAGTGTTGAAAATATGTCTCAGGATATTGCAGAAATAAAACAGTTAGCTATTTTTAGGGCCTTTAAAATTATGTTATTAGAATCCTATTTGACTTATATTTAGGAGTTAGTTCTTTTTATTTGTTATTTGAATTAAACTGATAAGTTAGTATCTTATTTTTCTATTTTTAGTTAGAAATTATATCTATAAATGCAAGTTTCTGGATTATTAATAAAATAATTCCCTTTGATAATACTGCAATATTTTTTCTCTCAATGTCTTTCTTTGTTATTTTCTTAATTTCTTTATTAAAAAAACCAACAATAGTTTTGGGTGTATGCACAAGTGAAAAAAATACTTTACCTTGTGAATAACACTTTCTAGTTTTTTTTGGGTTTTTCAACTTTGTTTTTGAAACTAGTCTTTGGGCACACACGTTGTGCGTGTGCCTTGTGTGAATGAATATAAAAAATTAAAAATATAATTACATAAATACAATTAAAAATGGATTTGAATTATTAAACGATATGTTTTTTTTTAAGTGTAAATTTTTTAAGATCATGAATATATATCATATTTAGTAATTAAATAGAGAAGAAACCTTGTTATGCAAAATTCCTCAGATGCTTTATTGTTTTTAGTATGTATAAGCTATGTATGTGCTTTAAGTGCGTAAATAAAGTAACACAGTGAGTTGAGTTATATTTACATTGAACTTGGTAGTACTTTTTGATCATTTATTTATGATTTTAAGATTTCTTTGATGAAATCACTTGCAAGTCTAAACAAGAAGATGGAACAATATTTTTAACACTTGATATATAAAAACTATGATCGTACTTGTTAGTTTTGAAGTACAAAATTCAACTACTTTGCAAAGCTATTTTTATAATATATTGCTATCATTGCGAATAGTATAATATCTTCAGGAGGATAGCCAGTAAAATTTCATTCGACTTGAACATCAAATGGTGTTTGTTCGCCCAATATACTTCTCTTTCTCTAATTCACATAACATTATTATGTTAAATAATTGTAGAGAATCTGAAGATTACTTCTAAGTGGAGATAAAATAAATTATCAATTTAATTAAATCTTTCAGATTATTTTATAATGATAAATATTACGACAATTTTCAAATATTGTTATTAAGGTAGAAATATTTTAAAATACATCATACACACAACATAATAGATATTTTTTTTAAATCGAGATAAAAATGTTCAATTTATTTTATCTTATTTCTCTGACATATTCTAATAGTTTCTTGCATATATAAAATCAACTATAAAGAGTTTAGAGAGCTAACTAAGGTAGCCATTATAAATTAGTGTATAACAGAAAATAAATAAATAAATATATCATTCTTAGGAAAATTAATCAAAGTATTATCAGGTTACGACTGAAGCACCTTCGTTTGATGGGTTCAAATGATAATTTGCCATTTCCATTTTCTTGTCCACCTTCACGTTGTAATATAATATATGAATTCAGTGCATTCATATATTCATTATTCCATCCTTTCTACATCAACATTATTAATCAACACAATCTTGCTAAAATAATTTATAAAGTAAGAAATTGTAAACATATAGAGAAATTGAGAACTATCTTACCATCTTCCCCCTCATTGATGCAAGCCGTGAAGAGCCTCAGAACCCAATCATTTACATAGGTAGAAAAAACGTAAATTTATGAAAGGAAAAGACATAAAACAGATTGTTAGAGAGAGTGGATAGGAAAAATTAGAAAAAACGTCTAAAGACAAATAAAAATCACAATTATTAGTGATAGCAAATACTAAAAAATGTTACCAAAATATAATTAGATTCACGATTAGTTGCAACATATGAATACTTACGAACGAACAATCCAGGGTGAAAGGGGATACAAACATGTCAAACAAAAAAATAGTTTGCCTAAGAAAAGAAGGGGAAAAAAGAGTTAGTGAAACCTAAAAAAAAAACTATTGAGCGCTCGAGGATTTATTTTTTCCCGGAAGAACTTGCCTGACTTTTTCCTTATATAAGAGACTTAAGAATTTTTTTAATATGATAGAACTTTAAATATGTTACGAGAAGACAAATAGGTTTGAAGTTAATGTGGAAAATAAATAGTATATGTAACTGATAAGAATTAAATGATTTTATTGATTAATATTGAATGAAACTAATTAAATAAGATAGAATATAGTTAATCTTTTAATTAATTAGAAAATAAGATTTTCCATTAGAAGATATATACAAAGATTTTTCATTTATCTATTAGTTATAAATTATAGTATAGAGAAATGTAATGAAATTCGAGAGAAACTGACGAAAAATATATCATAAACATATTTTTTACATAATTAAAATAACATTTTATTTTAGAAGAAAATTTTGATTCATTTCAATGTCATATTGAAATAAGCTGTTAAAACGAATATTTATAAGTATAACTTTAGATGTTATAAAAACTTCATATAAATGCCATATTAAGTACTTAAACTTCTAGAAATATAGCTGATATATTGTAAATTAATGTTAAATGATGAATTTTTTTTCTTAAAGGATACGAACCATTGTTTTGTATTTATCAATAAACTGTTGGCTTTTCTGTATTCATCATCCACGAAGATATTCATCAGTCACCTTATATCATTCACCAGTATTCCTATATTTAATTTATTGACTAATTTAATACAAGATATTCATCTACTATTGATATTTAATTAATTAGATAATTCATAATATTTTAATTTAGTTTAGGAGTAAAATGATAATCCAACTTTGCCCTTTGGAGCTTCTCACTTTTAATAATATATGATGATATGATATGATATGATAATGATATATACATTGTTTTTATCAATTATAACTTTTCAAATTCTTCCGTTATGAAAGTTATCATTATGATTAAAAGCAATATCAATGTGTTCATTTATCAAGAAAATAATAATTTAATTATTAAAGGGCTTAAGGACTTAAATTCTACCATTATGTAATTAAAATATTTGTATTTAATTAAATAATTACTCAAATTTTAATTTAGTAAAAGGACAAAATGATAATTTAACTTTTCACTTTGGAGCATCCCACTTATAATAATATATGATATGATATATGATATGATGATATGATGATATGATATGATGATATATGATTGACAAATTGAAGTTGAATTCAAAATGGGTTTGTTGGTAATTGCTTAATTTCATGTTACCCATGTCTGCTTTCATGGATGGTATAATTTCTTTGTTTTTTGTGATGGGTGGCTAAAACCCCAAGATATAGAGGTCAATTTTGGGGTTGGGTGTTGATTTAATATTGTGGATATTGTATTATGCACTATTTTACTGTTGTTCGTACATGAATTTGGGCTAATTAGCATGAGGTTAATTTATGTGTTAAGGTTGCAAACTTAATACCTACTTCCGATCTCAGATCGTCGCTTTGAAGAGATTGATTGGAGTGGGTAATTAGTCTGATACTAGAAATTTAGGTTTTATGTCTATAACTTGCTTGAAAATAGAGGTTATGGGTCGTATCTATTTGCCCTATTTCTGCATCAAAAGAGAGAACAGAGTAAGGTATTGAGTTGTTTAGTATAGCATATAGATGAAACCGAAAGGAGATACTATGCAAGGATTTTATGAGATCGAAAGAAGATTAGTGTCATTCATGAATGTTCACCACTATAGAGAAACACAATTACCCCTATGTGACATTGATATCCTATTCCTGCACCCCTATATTGCTTATTACTTTTGAAAGTTTCCAAAATATTAGTTTAATTGTTACCATTGATAACAAAATCCTTTTGATTATATTGAATAAGATGGACAAATTTGTTTTTTCAGAAATTCAGGCCAAGGGGAGATTTGTTGGGTTTTATTTACCCTTATTTCTTACCATAAATAGGTTTTCCTTTCAGGAAAAGATTTTAATATTTTGACTAGTCCTTTTCTTGTAGGAAAGGTTTTAGGACTCTATAAATATAGGCTTGTTCCTTCTAACTTAATTAGCATTCGCAATGTAGTCCTAGGGTTTTGAGAGTTTTGGTTGTAGGGAAGATTTTTGTGAACCTCCTTGTATTCTGAGTGAATTGGTTGAGGTTATTTCTGTCTATATTTTGTACTCTCATATTTATAGTGGATAGCTTATATCCTTTGTGGATGTAGGTCTATTGACCGAACCACCTTGTGTCTTTTGGTATATTTTTCGTTTGTCTTCTTACTCATGGTCTTTCGAGGTTCGCTTTGCTAGCTTCCGCATTACACCTGCTTATTTTTAGTCCTAACAAGTGGTATCAGAGTCATGGTTCAATGATGGAGCAATGTTAGAGATGGGTGTTCATCTTGGTGGGTGTAGTTCTAGCTGCAACCTTTTTGACAATAATGGAGATTTTTTTTGGAGAAATTGTTTCAGAGAGGTTCTCTGTGTCGAGACATAGATTTGATGGAGGAGATTATGGAGAAGATATGTAAGATCCTAAAGATTATGTGAAGAAGGTGGAAAAATTAATTTTGTTAGAAATTCAGGCCAAGGGGGAGATTTATTGTGTTTTATTTTCCCTGATTTCTTACCATAAATAGATTTTCCTTTTAGAAAAATGTTTTAATATTTTGACTAGTCTTTTTCTTGTAGGAAGGGTTTTAGGACTCTATAAATATAAGTTTGTTCCTTCTAACTTAATTATCATTCACAATGTAGTCCTAGGGTTTTGAGAGTTTTGGTTATGGGGGAGAATTTTGTGAACCTCCTTGTATTACGAGTGAATTGGTTGAAGGTCTTTCTCTCTATATTTTGTACTCTCATATTTATAGTGGATTTCTCATCTCATTTGTAGACGTAGGTTGATTGACCGATCCACGTTAAATCTTTGTGTCTTTTGGTATATTTCTCGTTTGTCTTCTTACTCATTGTCTTTCGAGGTTTGCTTTGCTAGGTTCCGTATTACACCTGCTTATTTTCGGTCCTAACATCATCCACCCACTTGTTTTTACTACTACAAATAATGATTTTACAATCCAAATTTCTTAGTAAGAATTTTCTATAATATTCAATTCTCTGTGGGATTCGACTAGTGACTCTTAGTTGAGTATTTTTATTGACGAAGATCGCTGTCTCTTTTAATTGGCTTTGAAGAGTAGATTTGAGCGTTATCACAGAGAAGGAAACAAAGAAGGTAAAAAAAGGGAACTTGAATTTACTCTCCACGATGAGTCTCCACAAGCTGAAGAAAAAATACTTTGACGAGCTGCAAAAGCCTCTAGGAGAGAAGGGTATGATTAGAATAATCTAGAAACGAACGAACTTCATATTCTATAACCCATTTGGAAGATTTGAGCGCGAAAGGGGACCATTTTCTAAAGGAGATGCAAGGGTTAATAATATACACACTCTAAGAGTGAGAGTGTCATACCCTCGACGTGGCCGACACTGGAGAACCATTGCTGGTCCCAAGCGAACCCTTGTCCTGGCTCAACAACTAGCAGAAGACTTTACTCATCATTTAAAATAACTCGAGAGATAAACTGATGTACTAAACTCAGAATGTTATAAAGGAAACATTCAACTAGCCAAAACGGCAACTCAAGTCTTTAAATATTTAAAACTAAAAATGGAAAAGACTCATGAACTACTATCTATCTATCTATGAAGCCTCTAATACTATGAGGGATGTCGGGAAAAGACCCCCGATCATCCTAACAAAACTGAATAATAAAACAAAATAAAGGGATCGTTCGAAAGTAAAGTGGATCACCAACAACTCTGAAGCTCAACTGGATCAATGAAGCGCAAGATGCTGATCCTGGTTACTTGTATCTGCATCATAAAAGATGCAAGCAAAATGGCGTCAGTACATGCAATGTACGAACATGTGAGGGGAAATCTAAACAAGACATAAGCTTGCACTGGAATCTAAAAGAAACACTTACCTCATTTCAACTCAACTTATGGGTACTCAACTCAATGAAGTAATAAAACAACAATAAAGATGTAATTTATATAAAACATTTAAAACAGTAGATAACAACTCAATGTATTGAAAAATACAATAATATCTCAGTTGTATGTAAAAATACAAAATAAACTCTCTTTGGGAGATTCTCTAACCGACAACCATTACTATGAGCTATGTGATGATACAACGTCTCGCCCACGCTGCCAGAAATATCCTGTACCTTGTCGGGGTATAGAACACCTCAACTAAGTGGATCCACTAGTCTATGCTAAAAGCATTGAGGAATCATCTAAAAAGTATGACTCTTTTATACCCACGTTGTCTACATGGTTTATGGGGGATATGAGTTGTATGAAATCTCCCCCATATCGGTGCTCAATACTACTCCCAAAATATACTTAGCTCATTATGTTTTAAAGAAAACATTTCCTCTTTCTGTGGTTTGAGATTATTACTCAAAAATCTATCTCTAAAAAGAGATGGAACTCAAAACAGCTCATGAAAACTCATTTAGAAATCGGTGTTTCCTCTCTTGTTTAAATGTGAAAACATTTACTCTTGGGAATACATAGTTCCCATATATCATTTTAAATAAAATGAACTTAGCTCTACTCTGTTTCAAACTCAATGCTCAAGTCTTAAAACAAGTTTTAAGATGTTTTCACAAGACTTTTTTAAAAGACTCGAAAGAACTCTCAAGACTTGACTCTTACCTCTACTTTGAATTTGAATTTATGGATTAAAGGTTATGATTCATGTTTATGAATGATTTTGTGATGTTTAGAAGTTGTTTAGAGTATTTTGAATCAATATGAAATAAAGGTATACTTTGGAAGGACTTAGGCGGGGTAAACAACGGAAAAAAAGTGGGGGAAGACATCCCAGGTGCACTGCTGGCGTGAGATGACAGCCCCTAAAGTTCATAGGTTGCATTTTGGCGCACTGCTGGCGCATCTAGATCATCCCGATGAATTTTCTTCCTCGTTTTTAACCCCAATTCGCCTAGAATCAAATGGTTTCTTCCCCAATCACTTAGATTAGAATACCCAACCAAAGTACAAAAGAATCTACTTGAAACTATCCTCAATATACTCAAAATTATCACAAGAAATCATCAACCCATCCTAATTCAAGAACGGAAAACAATACTTTCAAGAAACTAATCAAGAACTCGAATTCTTCACCTTCAAGAACAAACCTTCGCTAAAACTAACATGATTGGCGTGTGGGTGAATGAACACAACACTATGAGAACTCACTTACCTCTTTAGGGATCAACCCTTGGTGAAACGACCTTCAAGTCCGCAAGAAAACTCCAAGAACGCCTTGACTTTTCTCCTTTCCTCCTTTTCTTGAACTATTCTCAAAATCCTAGGCGTATATTGGTTTGGGAAAACTGAATCAAATCAGTTTAGACCCCTAATTAATTACTAAAAATGAATCAACTTGATTGGGTAAGGAAAAGACCAAAATACCCCTCTTAAATCCGGGTAACTTTCGTTAATCAGACAACTTTATTTCAAACAGTCATATCTCCCCCATACAAGCTCAAAAATTAGCAAACTCGGTGACGTTGGAAAGAGGCTTCCAAGACAGTTCATTTTATATCTTATGGGCTACTTTAATCATCGAGTATTGAATGTTATGGCCATTTGAAGTTGACCCAAAACTTACTTCTTAAGCTTAACTTGAATTTTTTTAGATTTTGTTGTTTCCAATTTTGTTCTTTCTATTTTTAGCTTTTTCAAATACCGAGGTGTTATAGAGAGGAGACGAGTGATATTCATCTAATAGGGATGACAAGAGTTTAGGTGTTCTTAACTTGCTCATAAATGAAATAACCATTATTTGTGTGAAATCTGAGATGAATTCCGACATCATGGGAGCATAATCCTGGTCTTTTTTATCTGATAACAAAAACTTTGAGATAGTCATTTGCTACTTACGCTACTGAATTATAGTTACACATTGTTAGTGAAGTGTAAGTTTGGACGAATTAGGTTTTCATGGAATTCATCTCCTTTTCGATTACCCATTCATGTAAATCATTGATCACTTGTGTTTGTAAATGTAATCTTTAACGCACTGGAATGCTTGCATATCTCCATCCAAGTTTATTTTTCTTGGTTAAAATGGTGAGTTGCAGTTAGCTGTCATTGTTATTGATTGACAGGTGAAGATGGAATTTTCTAAGAACTTTTAAATAGATTATAAGTTAATTTCTCAATTAGTGGTCCTTCATTAAGTGTATTGATTTTAGAATATGCTAAATTAAAATGGTGAAAAAATCTGTTATATTTCAAATAAATAAAAGTACTCTTATTTTTTAGAATACTCTTATAAAAAGCGATTTAACACATTATTTTTTTTCTCTAAAGGATCCACGCTTCATCAAGTCAACTATCAAAGTGAGGGATACTGAAGATGTATTTTTTCAGCAACAAAGATGGCATAAGGGATACATTTTTGTTATAAGTTATTTTAAGCTAAAAATATGATTCAATGGTCATTTTGTTTAATTTTCGCGTTGTTGTGCAACAGAAATAAAGGAATCGGAGTTCCAACTAAAATAAGCGGGCTTCCATGTAGCTCCCAAAAGCCCATCACTTTTGAATTTATTTGTGGGTCATTCAAGAACAAATATCTCTATTTTAGTGTAGTTGTCAATTTTATCTTTTGAATTAATGATTCTATTTTTTTTATCTTTAAACATATTAAGTAATTAAAAATAAATTTGTCCAAGATACCCTTGACATTAAAATAAAAATCGCATGACACAATTTATTTCTTATGAGGAAAAAAATATTTACAAGAAAAAATTCCCAGCACACAAATTACGTCTTACCAGTCATAAATTCAATTTCAGAATATTATACCTTAAAAAGTCAAAATCCATAAGTTACGAAATAACTTAGTTTCTATAGAACTAATATTGGTGGATACGTATGTTTAGTTTTAAAACCTCAAACTTATCTCTTAGTGACATAACTTATCCTAATGAACTTTTGTCAAATAAGATAAAAGTTCTCTATAACTTATATTGGACAAGATAAAATGTTCTCTATACTTATACTGAACAAGTAATTTATACTCTCCGAATAAGATACTACATAACTCATGTCGAATAAGACGATTTTTTTTCTAAATTTTTGCATTCCAAAATTAGGATATAACAAAAAATACTTTAATCTACAAATTTTAATTAA
The DNA here is from genome assembly GCA_029582725.1 of Solanum chiquidenum. Classification (NCBI taxonomy): domain Eukaryota; kingdom Viridiplantae; phylum Streptophyta; class Magnoliopsida; order Solanales; family Solanaceae; genus Solanum; species Solanum chiquidenum. The sequence continues at coordinate 2,456 of JAJOOS010005268.1, read as the reverse complement.
ATTTAAAAATCAATTTAAAGGACAAAACTAAATACCACAATTAAAATATGATTTATCTACGCAAAAACTTGTTTATTTGGGCAATGCTAGAAGAGCCCATCATATAATTGAGTTTTGGCCCACATTAGAAGAGCCCTATCATACGAGTGAGTTTTGGCCCACGTTGGAAGAGCCCTATCATATGAGTGAGTCAATAACCTTATAGTTGGGATATAGGGTACACATGGTAAAGATTTAAGGTAAGCAATCAGAGGTGGATGCGGAGGTGGAGGTGAAGGCGGAGATAGAGACTAGAAGGAACAGAGCAATGAAATCTCCAGGATGGAGATATGTTATAATTATATCAGGAACTGTTTTTGAGGAAATCATGGATTCTATATTATTCATCGCACTGAACATCACTACAAGGTCTTATGATCTTGTTTTTCTCATTCTATGCTTGTTTGTTTATTCCAAAGAGAGATCATACATATAAATAATTGTTATATTATTGTAGGATATGTGGAACGAGAGATTGAAGAAGTTTGAGGAGGATCTCAAAATAAAGCTAATTATGGAGACACATATATACCTCCAATCAGTTGAAACCCTCTTGAGAGATAGGTACTTCTAAACATTGATTTGCTAATCTCTTCACTTTTTATAGATTATAGCTTAGATAAGCTTTGAAACATTTAGATTCTTGTGTATCTAGTTAATTATGATTTGGAAATTCAATCCAGATTGCACACTCCAATAACAATGAATAATTAAGTATGAAATTGATGTTTAGGAATTTAGGGTGAATTTATTAGGTCAAGCTTATGTCTTGTTGATAAAAACTTATGTTTGTGCTATGAAATACAATGTGTTTGGTAGATATCTTACTTGGGAATCATATAACATGAGGGTCTTATTTAGGGATTGTTCATGCTAAAATGTAATATATCGTTAAGTTTGACAATTGTGAATTATGAATTTTGAGTCATGGATACTTAACTGCCTTTAATCTGATATTACTTTCTAAGATCGGGTGATCAATCAATATCCTTATATATTATTTGTAGCATTCAACATAAAAATATAGTGTGTGGGTAAAAACAATGGTTGCTCAAGCACCTAGTAACATTGATTTAGGTCTCCACTATACCATACTATGATAAAGACAATAGAAGTCAAGAGAGGAGGTGTCGACTCATGTTTATAAAAGTAACTAATTTCTCTGTAATTTTTTATTGGATTTAAAAATATGATATGTCCAATTCATACAAGTTTGGGTAGGTTATTGTAGTGTTCATGGAAGTGTGAAGTGGAAAAAAGTGGTAAGACTTGCTTTGCTTAAACATGACTTGTAAGCGAAGTGCTATCTTTATTGAAGTAAAGAGCAATTTAACTGAAAAAAGACTAACATAAATAGAGAGAATATATAAGCAAAAGTTCAAATTTATAAGCTAAAACGTAGATATCACAAAATCAAAGTTATTAATGGTTAATCATTTATTTCTTGTTCTTCTAAATGATCTACTTGGAAATGATTGTTAGAATCTTGTATTCTCCCTTACCATTATATTCCTCTTCATTTTCTTCAACTCCATTATAATCTCCCTTATAAAAAGTCTCTTTCACACTTCCTTATCTGATAAATCCATATCACAGTTATCATAAATGAGTGATTGGTTCAAACTTACTAATACATTGAGGCCCTTACATCTTAAAGCTCTGCTTCACGCTTAAAGTGGTGAAGCGAGTGCTTTCCTAAATACAAATTCAGTCTATTTAAAAGTTAGATTGTTGTGGTTGCGTTTGTGAGCAAGCCGTATGTTTGAAAGAAAGTCAATTAAGTTAACTATTTAATAATATTTTTAGTAGCTTTATGTATTTTATCATAAAATAGGATTTCTTTTTGTTTTGTTTCATAAGGATTAGGCTTAGCAATTGTTATTTTTCTAGAAGACGATTTATCTTTCCTAGTTTCATAAGGATTAGACTTCTTATTGATGTAATAAGACTCCCTATTTAAAAAGAATTTTGTGGAATAAAACATGTCATATTTTAATTAAAAAAAACATGTTATTGGAGTTTCCTCATCCATTGAAATCTTATGTTTCAACATTTCTTTAATGAGTTGAAGTTATATTCAAAATAGATTGTTCTAGGAATTCGAACAAAGATAAAGAAAAGTCAAAGTAAATTGATTTATATTTTTCTGATCATCGTCCTATGACTTGATTCGTTTCTAGAACTCTTATCAATTTGGTATCGAGGTCTGACACAATGAGGTCATTTACGGATTCCAAGAAGAACATGGAATCCATACTAGCCACTATAATATGTAGAGTTGAATAGCATTAGTGATGGCAATGGGGCGGTTTTGGGTGGGGGCAGGGGGGAGGGCTGTTGAGCTTAAACCGTAAAATTTTTAATCCGCCCCGCATAACATTTTTTTTATTTTCAAACCCCCCCCCCCCCCCCCCAAA
>JAJOOS010005267.1:0-22521 GCA_029582725.1 Solanum chiquidenum | reverse complement strand
TGACAAAGGCCCCTTTGAACAAACAAAAGGAAAAAGAAGTATAAAAGAGAGAATCAACATATACTTTTTTCCTTATTATTGACAGTAGATAGACAGATTTTTATGTGTAAGTAAACATAGCAGAAAAGGCCTTAAGCAGCGACAATTAAAGAATCCTTTTCCTTTAATGGATTGTTGTTCTTACGTTTTATGTCAGCTTTCACCAATTCTTATAATTTATGTCTTCTTCAATCTTAATTTTATTTCATCTGTTTTCCACTTCATAAGAAAATGACAAATCTGAGATAATTTAAATCATTATTTTGTGTGCCGTTTTGATATATCGCTTTCTCCATATCTGATGATCGGATCGACCTACAGTATCACTTCAAACATACGATTCTGTATTTGGTTTACATTATTGTGGTTTATAGGGTTCATTTAGTGTGCACAAAATACTCACTGCACAATGTTCATTTGAAGGATAGAAGATGTAACAGAGATGATAGCGGCTACTAAAAAAACGAATTATAAATGTACTAACACTCATAAACTTTATATCTCAATTTCGTCTATTATTTATATTATCTCTAATAGAGTGTTTTACAAAGTATGTTTAGTTACCTCAAGCATGGTGCCAAATTAAGTATGTTAGTATAAGATTTGAGTTTAGATTTTTGGGATCCTTTTTTAGTGAGATGTATAAAAAAGTAATATTAAATATGGTATATTAGTATATTAAAATTAGTAATAATGAAATTAATTATGCTAAAAATTGAGGATTGTCGCTTTTTTTTAAAAAATATTAGTAGTTGTAGTATTATGATTATAGTTTATTATTCTTTGATTTCTACTACTTACTATTTAGCGTTGTTTTTTTCAGAATATATTGTCGTGCTTTCTTTAATATTTTGTTATTCCTTTTTCACTTTCGCTAAAAAAAAATATTCCAAATTGTTTTAGAATATTTTTTCTTAATCTGAATGATTTATCGAAATAATTTTTCTATCTCACAAAATATGAATAAAGTTTACATACATTACACCCTTTCCGAACCACATTTGAGAGACACTAGCAAAATGAAATTTAACATAGTTTAGAAACACTAGCAAATAAAACTCATTATTTTAAAGTTAATACATAAATTATTTCTTTTAAAGAAATAGATGATATAGGAAAAACAAAGGAGAAAGCACTTTATTGGTGAGTCTTTGGCAGTATTATTATTAAAAGACAAATAATTGTGTATTTGCAGCAAAAGATACTGTATTTTCATAAAAAATAGTAGTACTACTTGTGAACGAACTTTGTCTACCACAGAGTTGGTTATAAGTGGACTAAAGTTGAAATCATCATCATTACTTTTTCCGACCAAAGATTCTAAACACAAAATGTACACTTACCACTACCTAATTACTTTCTTTTAAATATTTCCACTAAAAGTAAAAAAAAATTCTTTTGTGGACCCCACAAGAAATTTTGTGATCGTTATTCTTTAAATACACATTAAGTAAATTTATTATACGTAAATGTTCATATAAATCATACATACAAAAGATATAGACCGCACCAAACAAATTCAATGCGATGAACCAATGGCAACAAATGGTTCAGTGCATATTCTTCATCGAAAAATTATTTGATGTAAGAAAGTTAAATGTTAACTAATATGAACGTCTATTTAATTTTACAAACTTATCACACAATCGAAAAAAAGAACTACACCCTATTCGATGGTGGAACCAGAACTTTTACTAACGAATGTCTAAATATAAAGAAGTAAATTCACGAATAAATCAAACAATGGCAATATATATATATAGAGAGAGATATATTTTTACCTAGCTAATAATGTAATTTTTCGACGAACAAATATTGATTGACACTCCTCAAGTACATGTGACTCCACCACTAGGATGAACTCGACTAAAAAGACATTAATAGAGTGAATCATTGTCTTTTGGATGCACATCAGGTAAATACACTCCTTCTATACAATAACTCACAAATCATATAAGAGATATAAATCGCATTAGACAAACTCGATACAACGAGCTCAATCAAAAAGATGTTGACAAGATGAATCAATTCTTGACCTCCATAAAAATACCACCCGCTACACCAAATCAGCCTAAACTAATTTTCTCAACTACTATTTCACCAAAAAAAAAAAAACTTGATAAGCATCTGGAATAGTAGTTCCAATATTACTAGAGTAGTACACACTACACAGTTCATTTATTCCAAAAAGAAATCTACAAAAGCACCAAAAGAAGTCTCTTTTCTGCATCAACAAAATTAAACCACCTTCCTTTCTCTTATAACTTTTTTTAAAAAAGTTCCTTTCTTTTTCATCTCTTCCATAGTTTCTTGAATTCCTGTTGAGAAATTCATCTTGTCTGTTTACTAATTTGTGCTCAACTTTCCATGTCTGTACCATTAGAACATGATTATATAGGTCTATCAGAACCTTCTTTAATGGAAAGAAGTTCTGATAAGATTTCTTCCTCTGTTCTCAACCTTAAGGAGACTGAGCTGAGACTTGGGTTGCCTGGTTCTGAGTCTCATGGGGTTTCTCTTTTTGGCAAAGATTTGGACCCTTTAAGCAATTTTACATCAAGAACAAAAAGGGGGTTTTCTGATGCAATTGATGCATCTGGAAAATGGGATTTGTCTATTAATTGCAGATCTGAAGCTGATGGGGAAAAAGGAAACTTGTTGTTTTCCCCAAAAAGAGGGAATGGAGGTTCAATGCCTGTTGAAGAAAAAAAGTCTATCCCTCACACTTCAAAGTTAGTAACTTTTCTCTTTTTCTTAAATTCTTGAATTTTTGTTAGTTTGGTACAAATTGTTTTCTGCAATTATGGTTAAAGTTTGGTTATTTTTTTTGTGTTGTGGAATTAGGGCACAAGTGGTAGGATGGCCACCAATTAGATCATTCAGGAAAAATACACTGGCTACTAAGAAAAATGATGGTGAAGGGAAAACAGGTTCAAGTTGCCTTTATGTTAAGGTTAGCATGGATGGTGCTCCATATCTGAGAAAAGTTGATATCAAAACTTACAGTAACTATGCAGAGCTCTCATCAGCACTTGAAAAGATGTTCAGCTGCTTTAGTATTGGTATAATTTCTCCCTTTACAGTTTACAGCATGCAAACAATGTATTTATTTAAGCTTTTCAGAATCAAGGTTGTGTATTTTTAGAGAAGATGATAGCTTAATGAGTTTCAAATACATTATTTGACACAAATATAGGGTCTGAGTCAAAGCTATCGGGTTCTCCCGAAACCCTAAGCATAATTGTAGCTTAGTCCTGGAAGCTTTAAGGAGGACAACTCAATCTCTAAAGAAAGAGAATTTACCCTTACAAAGGTAGCGGTAAAGTTTGCATGCATCCTATCCTTGTCGGACTCCAACTGTAGGATTACACCGGATATGTTGTTATTTGGTGTATTTTTGACAATGACTAAGAATAATGCATTCAAGTTGGCTTGGATACCACCGTTATAGAAGGAAAAAACAAGAATAATTGATAGGAGTATATTGAGAAAAAGAATATAACCCTTTGAATCCTATGTTTGAACCGTAGTTTCTTCTTGTATCTTTTTAATCCATGGAGTTATTCTTTTTATCAGGCACCAAGCTGCCGGGTGTAAATTGAAGAGTCTTCTTTCATTTTTCTGATTGGCACTTTTGAGAATTGTTATTGTTTGTGGGTGTTTATTTGGTTCGAGTCTTGAGATTGCGTATGTCTTACGTGATACTACAATTTTGTGACTATTATTCAGGTCAGTGCGCCAGTGATAGACTTCCAGGGCAAGAGAAACTCAGTGAAAGTCACTTGATGGATCTTCTCAATGGTTCTGAATATGTGCTGACTTATGAAGACAAGGATGGTGACTGGATGCTAGTCGGCGACGTTCCTTGGGAGTAAGTTACTATGCTCCAACATTTTATGTCAAACATCCAACTCTGAAGACAACATTATGTTTGGTTGCATTTACTCATTGTTCTATTTGGATTTTACAATAGGATGTTCATAGACTCATGCAAGAGATTGCGGATCATGAAAAGCTCAGAGGCAATTGGGCTAGGTATGTGCTGTGATCCACACTTCTTTTTCTCTAGTGTCTAGTTGATAAATCATTACTCTATATATGTTTTAAAGTTGGTTTAGAATGACAATTCTTTCTCTTGCTTTGCAGCTCCAAGGGCCATAAACAAGTGCAAGAACCAAAATTAGTGACTGAAAGACTAACCGTCCAAGGGTTTCTACTACGTCAACCATCCTTTTTCTGCCTTATTTGTATCTGGAATTAGACTAGATGTGTAGCATCCCCTGAAAGGGAGAGAGCTGGTTTAAGAAAATATAACCTGTGATATATTGTACTGTGGCTAGTGTCTGGAATTTGAGTGGCAATTTTTGCTTGCACATGCAACCTGAAAGTTTATTTGCAAAACATAAATTCATTTTTAAGCATATAACCAGCTATTATTCTGATGAAACATAATAACTTCCAAGCTCTAACCTACTAATTGATCAAGTTATTTTCAAGAATTCAAAACAAGCAGGATGGAATGGAATGTTACTCCAAACTCCGAGTTTTCCATGCTCGTGTTTTTGGAGTGCCCTGTCAAAGAGAATGAGGACAGGGCTAAGGTTTGAAATAAATTGACTATAGCTTGAACCTTGGATTAGTTTGTTCAAGGGCCATCAATGTTAGCAAGTCTGGATGGCTTGCCTTTTATCTGCCATTTCCAGTTCAATCCCCAAGAGAAGCTCATTACTGTGTGCTCAGTTAGTTGACCTACAGAAGCAAGAAGGTTATGGTGCCAGGAGTTTCCCTTTCATGGACTCGAGCAGAAAAGCTCAATCTGCACCCAGTGCTCATCTATCGACGAATACTGAACCATTTAGAGAAGCTTCTGAACTGCTCAAGCACAGTTACTTCTCAACCTCAGTAAAGTTAAGTAGATGTACAAGTGGGGCATAAAAGGCTAGGAAAACATCAGGAGAGGGTCTCAATCATTCTAACATACTAGTGATAAAGACCAAGATATTAGCAAGCACAAGGAGAGTTGTTTCAACATAAGCTATTTTCTAGAATATAATTTACGAGCACATTATACAGATGGGATAAATTTAACTCATCAGACTTCCGTGACTCTGCACAAACATCAGAGTGACCAGGGGATAACTGGACATCTGAAAGATTGTAGGAGTAAAATCTATTGGCAGCACAGAGACAGCCTCTCAAGAGTTGCACCAGAAAGAACTAAAAGAACAGTTAACACAGATGCAGTGGCAAAACTACAACTTATATGCAGTGGCAACCAAAATCTCATTCTTGTGACACCTGAAGATAGACCATTTGAGTGTAACCATTGAATACAGATGCCTCCAGTCCAGATAACCCAAGCCTCCGAAACAAGCCATACCTGCCATCTTCAACAATAGGACTTGATGCACGAGCCGGATCGTATCTCGTCTGATGAGTTAATGAAGGACCAGCCACAGGTGGAAGCTCCCAGTAAACATCTAATACTGACTCTACAAACCTGCTATTTTTAAAATGCTCTGCATAAGAAATGGCCTTATTGCTGTGGTTAAAATCATCCCGCATCTGCCCTCTCACACCCCACCAAGCTTCACCAGGACCGCAAAGTTCATCAATATCAACAGCCTTCTCCCAGAATTTCTTCCTTCTTGCTCTGATCCTTCCTTCATCACCGTCCTTAAAACAGCTATGGCCTCCACCTGGAATGAAATTAGAAAACATGTCATGTAGTAAGAACAAAGTATTGCACTGACTATAAAGACGACAAAAAATTTCACAAATTGAAAAAACATTCATATAGTGAACTGGCATGGTCTAAGCATAGCATAACTGCTATTTGATCTATCGACACTCTATACTAGAGTGTAATTGTATTCATTTTCTTCATATTAAGATCTCTTCCTATTATTTTCTACATATTTCTCATCTGTTTACCTTGGTTTTCCAATCTCATAATCAATTAACTGACTCTTTACAAATGCACTAGATAAAGGTGGCCTAAACAGAGAACAATGTGTTTACTTGGTTGGACAAGCAAAACAAACAAAAGATTCCACGATAAAGTATGGAGTAATACACATTTTGGAAGTGATCTTTATATTCTATAAGATCATGATTTGATCTAAATTTTGAATTCTCTGATTGGTACCACTAGGACAATTGATCTCCTAAAATTAGGATTTTTGGGTTGAGATCACTGAGTTAATTGACAGAGATTAATGTCACATATCAGATGACACTTGCCCAAAAAACTCCTAACCTGCAGGGTTTAGATTTGGATAGATAGCCGTTAGCAAATTTTGCATTGTATTGTTCTTCCAGAACACTGTATATTTAAAAAAACACAACTGTATATTCTAATCAAACATCATGCCACTGACTTCTTGTCCTTTAAAAATATCAACATCCTTAAGCTTTGCATTGCAAACAAATTTCTCATGAGAAAATAAATAGTTTTACTGCTCCATTAGGAGTGTCATGGGAGAAAAATACTTCAGCACAACAACAACAACATACACAACGAAATTCCACAAAGAGGGGTCTTGGGAGGGTAGATTATTCACAAACCTTACCCCTACCACATGGAGGTAGAGATGCTTTTTCCGATAGACCCTTGGCTCAAGTGAAGCAAAACAAAGGAGAAATGAAAAGGAAAAACGGCAGCGGAAAAAACATGGAAACTAATAAAAAAGCATTGCAGAGCATACATGCAAGGAACAACAACATCAACAAAATAGTGCAACCTAACATAAACAATAGATGGTAACATTTAACAAAAGCAAGAAACTATATGAATAAGGCTAATACTATAGCACATGATCTCTCTTTATTTGTTACTCCACATACAGAGCACGATTTTCCAAATAAAAACTGAATCAACTTAGAAAAGGGAAAAACCAGATAGATATGATAATGACCAGATAATGCTTGCTTTAGGCTTGACAGAGGAAAAACAACTGTTTAAAGTCGAGGTGAAAATATACCTCTAATATAAAATTGATCGCACATCTGCCTGAAAGAGTAGTGGTCTCCTGTACCAGTATCATAATTGTCCTCAAACACAAGATGCCTAAACCCAGCTTTTAGTGCTTGCTTCAGTCTGTCAATCAAAGTTCAGATTCCAAACAGAGAACAATGAGACATATTTGCAAATCAAGTGGAAATCGGCAAAGCCATAGCATCATTGTATACTGCTATGGATACGATGACATTAGACAGAACAAGTGACTGAAGGAATCACTTCTTTAACAAAACTCAAAATAAAGCTATAGAAGTTATACCTTTTCAATTCATTTTGATGATCATCAAAAAAGACAAGAACCTGGCTACGATCCTTGATTCCATGCTTCTTCATAACTTTCCCCCAATCAACATTTCCAAAATCAACAAAGTCTTTTCCAGCGAAGTATGTGCAATTCTCATCAACGTAGGCAGGCCCTTTCTTTAGATACTTCTCAGGATGACGGGGTGTAAGTGAGATGATTCGTGTATCTGGCATTGCTTGTCTCAAGACCCAAGTTGAGTGTCCCTTGAATGCACCACTCTCAATCATCAACTCTGGTTTTAACCACCGAGTGATAAACCAGAGCCCGAAGCTGTGATCAAAACCCATACCATACATGTTATTCTTGATAGGCCGTGTCTCATATATGGGCACAAACTCCTCCAGACCTTTGATTAAATCCTTTGTGGTCCATTCAACAGTTCTGTCATGTTTCGTTCTGCCTTTTGACAAGAGTAAAAATTAATTAAAGGTGCATTGGACCATGTGAATTTCACTGCTCAACAGTTGAGTTTCACAGATAAATAACACAGGAAGAATCTTTGACATTCCAGAAAAGGTGAATGACATGCATACACACATGTCTAAGCAGTTGCTTCATTTGTTGACCATAGTCAAAATTGCCGCTTAAGACAGTAAAGATGATAAACCATTTTACTTCTGCTATGACTGTATAACAGAATGAAGACACTAGAAAGCCAATTATTCCGGTTTATGCCACTCTCTGGAGATTATAATCATCATATTATGAAAGAAAATTTTAAAAACTACAAAGTGAAGCAGGCTATAATGATCCAGATTATGTGACACTCATCATCTACAAATGATACAAGGAAAACAATATTGGTCTTGGTCTTGAGACTAGATGTAATTTCTGGACATCGGAATAGGATTTTCAACTATAGTAATGTCTTGAAACTAAATGTGCAGATTTTGGACATGTATGTATGATTTCCCATTATAACAATGAACTTCCACAATCAAATAGGAAACTATCAGTTAGATAAAAACAATAATCTGTACCACTAGAATTATTATATACACCTAATTCCTAAATTAACTATATGAAGCAACAATCTACGCCACTTGAAAATTACTCTACACCTAATTACTCCATTAACATCACATGTAATATCAATCTTGTTCTGTTTGAATCAAGCCATTGGATCCTACAACGAAAGTGACACCAAAATAATACAAAACGTTAATCCAGTTACTTGCACCTTGACACATCCTACAGATGAACCATGTACAACTGGAAAGCCGTAGGTTTAGATTTCACAAATCAATAAAATCTAAAAGAAAATAAATGTATCACCGTTCCTCCGAAGGAAATCGAGATGTGTTCAACTGAATCCATTTAGAGAAAATACACTAGCACGCAATGCTCAACAAGGAAAATTGAAACCAGATCTGAATATACACTAAAATTGAAACGCAATGAACTTACACCAAGGAACGCCGAGAGATCCGAAGTCCGTTTCAAGGCCTTCGAAGCCAAAGAATCGCAAACGAGAAAGGTGATCGGAAGAGGAAGCGGAGATACATACTAAGTCGCGCGTGTGATAGACGAAAGAAGTTACCAACACAATCACAAGCCCTATGAGAAGGCATGGCCAGAGATGTCCAGTTCGAATCACATAATTTGTAACCCTCATCGCCACAGATATGTGCTTCCGAGTTTTAGATTCGTCGCCGGCCTCATCGCCGTCGTCACTGACCGGCGTCGCCCTGCGAGAAGAGAGCACCCTTTCCAGCATCGTCCTCGTTGTGCTCTACTCACTCTCACTTCCCTGCTCTTTGAAGAATCCTTTTTTATTTGCTCGACACGGAATTTGGGATTACTAGTAACAACTCCAAGGCACTGAAATGCTTAAGTTTTAAAAATATACACTTTGACCACTCAACTTTTCACAATGCCCTTGAATGATTTATATCAGTATTTTCACTTTCAAAGTCCTTTAATAATTGAGAAAAGGGTCAAAAATGCCTTTAAATTATGTAAAAGGAATAAAAATATCTTTCGTTTATAGTTTGGCTTAAAAATGCCCTTACCATCAATACTTTGGTTCAAAAATCCCCTTAAACTATGCGAAAGGAACAAAAATGTCTTCCGTTTGTAGTTTGGTCCAAAAATGTCATTGCCGTCAATACTTTGATCCAAAAATGTCCGTATTGTTATTTAATGTGCCAAAATGCTCATTTTCCAAATATATATTTTTTTATTTTCTTTTTAACATTCTTTTTATAATAATATTTTTAAAAGAAAATTAGCCAATATTTATCTTATTTCAATTCAGAAAAAAATAAAAATGAAAATATTTCTTATTTTATTATCATTATTTTTATCGTTATATAAATAGAAATTAATGATGGATATACTATGATCTTATATATATGACATATATTATCTGTCGAATTGGTACATGAAGTTATTCTATTTTAATTGATAAAATGATATTAAGAAGAAAAAAAATATTCCTACATTTTTATTTGTTAAAGTGATTTTAGAAGAAAGAAAACAAGAATAGTGTTCTTTAATAATATTTAAATCATGGAGAAGATGTCTTAAAAAGAAAAAAAATTATCCAGAAAAGGGCATTTTTGACCCATTTTGTAACTATAAGGGCATTTCTAGATCAAAGTATTGACTGCAAGGTCATTTTTGAACCAAAATATTGACGATGAGGACATTTTTTAGTCAAACTATAAATAAAAAATATTTTTATTCCTTTCACATAGTTTATGCAGTTATTTTTTTCTTCATTATAGAACTTAGGACCAATTTGATCACGTTTAAAACATATTTTTAGCATATTTATACCTTAAGGACCAAATCAAATCAAAGATGATACACTAAAGATTATTTTGATCATTTTTCGTTCCCCTAAAATTTCAAGGTGAAAATGACAAAAATAGACTTTTTATTTTATTTTGGGTTAGATTCATAATAGTTTTAAAAATACTCTCAACAATTTTAGTTTTTAATAAATATTTAACAGAAAACTCATATTTGGAGGTACAATTGTTGAATTCATGCTATTTCTAATTTATTTCTAGAATTTGATTGTGTGTATGTTTGGTCTATATTTTAGTACTTTCTTCGTTTCAATTTGTTTGTCTTATTTTGACTCAATATAAAATTTAAGAAATTAAATGAGATTTTTGAATTTTGGGTATTAAATTAAAGATGTGTTAAATGTAACACTATGAGATACGAAAAGTTAAAATTTAAAAGTAATTAAAAAGAAAATTATTTTTAAAATGGACTAAAAAAGAAAGGTGGACAAACAATTTGAAAATGAAGTATTTCTTATAGTTTTTTTATGTTATAGTTTCTAGGATTTGATTAGGCTTTTATTTAATGTTTATGTTGATTTTTTTCTTTACAATCTTTATCAAGTCTAACAGAGAAAACACATAAAAACATCTCCGAACTTGGCACGAGAACTTATTTTAGTACACAGGTGTATAAATACCCCTTTAACATATTTGAAGTGAACTATTTTCAAGTACCCTCCGAACACTAGCCCAGTTGAAGGCTAGGCGTTGTTATGCACGTGCGTTTTCATTCGTCTACGTCGCTAAGTGGTTAAAAAATATCTTATCCATTTTATATAATCCACGCGTTCCCAAAAATGAACCCGACCCATTTCTAAACAAATATCCCTAAATCTCCAACCCCCATTCTCATTCTATGAAGGATTTGCTTTTCGAATTTGTGGTGTTTCTCGACGAAAACAAAGTTACCATGTTAGTAATCTTTGGTTGGATGGTTGTAGCATTTGATTGAGTTTAGGATTTTCGTCAAGCTTATTTTCTTTTTAATCTTTTCAAAATAATAGATGAAGAAGAATAAGTTTGAATCTTACCTTTTCGAAGAACAATTATTCCTTTGAAGATTCAACTTTTAGGTTTGAAGAGCTAAGATTTGAGATGAATCAAGAAAAAGATACTCTCTCCATTTCACAAAGAATGACCTTGTTTGATTTGGCACAGAGTTTAAGTAAATAAAGAAGACTTTTGAATCTTGTGGTTCTAAATTAAAGTTATGTCAAATGTACAGAATTGCCCTTTAATCTTGTGGTCTTAAACATGCCACGTGGAAAACTGAAATTAAAATGTTACAAAAAAGAATAAGAGATCATTCTTTTTGAAACAGACTAAAAGGAAAGGAGGTCATTCTTTTTTAAACGGAGGGAGTAATAAATTAGGTCACCATTTTTGGATGATTGAGTTGATGAGGGAGAAGAGGAAATTAGGGTTCTTTGAATTTGAAGTTTGTTCTTCAAATGGGTAATGGGTCAGATATTACCGTTGGAGGGGCAAAATTGTTTTTTTTTTTTAAAGTTAAAAGGTAAATAACGCGTTGTTCTAAGCTGTATCAACACACGCACTAGGCTTATGTTCGAAGGGTTGAAAATAATTCACTTCAAATATGTTAAGGAGGGTATTTAAACACTTGTTAAGTACTAAAGTAAGTTATTGTGCCAAGTTCAAGGGTTTTATTTTATGTATTTTCTCAATCTAACAACAACAATAATAAAATATATAAAATAATCACACAAGTAGGCGTTAGATAGAATTTCCATAGAACATAGTAGCAAATATGACCATTACATCCTAGAAGTAAAAATAGACCGTTTCCAAATGATTCTTGGGTCAAATCTAACAATTTGTATCAAATGTAAGAGACATAATTTGCCAAATATTTGATGAAAATTAAAAGTACTAATTTTTAACAAACTTAAAAGGATCAAAACTGTCAAAAATAAAATACTTAAAAAATTATTTTGAACCTACTCCTAAACACAAGGGATTGTTTTGTCATTTTCTCACTTTTCAAGCCAAAACTACACATTTTGGTCAAAATATCATTCTTCCGGCAGGTGAATTTATTTTCAGCGCCACCGCCGTCGATAGAGATAAAACGAATGATAGCGTACAGGTCTTTTTTAAGGTGCACACTCGCCATTTGCAAGTGTTTTCATTCTCTCAGTGAATTAGAGATTTATAACGTAGCTTCTTTTTCTTACCAATCGTCTTCCACAGCGTTGATCTTGCTTGGAAATTCACAAAGGTTCATGTAGTACCGAAGCGCACACAACACTTCCAGGTACACCAATCGCTATTTCTGTATAGAAATTAAATTTAACAAGGAACCGAAAAGGTAATGTTGAAATCGGGTAATTGTAATTTGTAATTGTTGCAGAGGTGTTTTTCTTCATGCGGTTTCAATTATAACTCGCGGACGCATATTGAAGGAGGTTTACGTGTTGCCATGGACCGGAAAAAACAGAAAATGGTTGCTAAAACATGGAGACCTGTTTCTACTCAATCAAGGTCTACTGAAGGTGAGTGTTCCTCACTTGTTAATATTAGATTGAGTTGTATTGGAAATTCTAGGTCGTTAAGCTTTCTGTACTTTCACGTTGCTATTAGAAGTTATTAGGTATGCGAATAATTGAAAAATTAGTATATTGTTATGTCAGAAATATGATCTAATGCAATATGTAGAATACACTGTTAAAGATGTGGAAGATTAATATTGGAATTTGGAAGTTCAGGTGGTTTAGGTGATGAGAAACATTATTTTGGAGGTCAAGTGCAAGAAATTAAATGCACCGTCTCTTCGTATGAGTCAACAGTTCAGAAGGCAGTGCAGGTTAGTGAAGAAGGCATTGATCTAGAAGGACGAGCAACACCTTCTGCTGATGATGAATCACTTTCAGCAGCTCAGAAACATTCAGTTACAGTCAAGGTAATCTTGTTGGGTTTTTACAACTTGACTAGCTTTTGATGTGTTTCTGTTTGTTTTTTTCTTTTGCATCTTCTTCATCCTGTCCTACTATTCAATTCATTGTCTAGGACTTGAGGTGCAAGGGTTATTTAAATGCAACATTATTATGCTTTTTAACTATATTAAAATTGAAAAGAAGAATAAATTTTTTCCAAAATAAGTGGGAATATAGATTACTTAGAGCATTATGGTTACTTTTTTGAAAGCAATGTCTCTGAGCAGCTTCTGTCTGAGCATAGACATTGATGTGCTAGTCAAGTTGCTAGACAATAAGAGGTTACGACATACCTCATGGGAAGATTAGTGAAGTGTATCTTTTCCTTTACTGTACGTATTAGAAAATATACTTGTAAAAAATTGAAGGAAAGCTATAATCTGTTTTCATTCCAAACACATAACAAACCTGCTTGACAATCTGCCCATAAAATATTACCAACACGTGATGAACCTTCTTTTTTGAAACTGGTAACAAGTATATATATTTAAGTTGCACCATAACAGTGCAAATAGACATTACAAAAACCAACCAAGCTTAGGCTGCTGCTTCTCAAGGATTCTATCAAATCAACTAGTGGTTCAGCCTCCTCGGCATAGCTTTCTTTACAGCAAAAATTAACAAAAGAAGACGATTCATCTTCATTTTCTGCACAGAATTGTATTTGTCTTCAAAACCTCTATAGGTCCTCTCCATCCAAATTGTTTACCATATACAAGCAGGGACAACTTTCCATCAATTCTTCTGACCAACTTCCCAACACGTGATGAACCTTCTAATACAACAAGTGACGAACCTAACTAAATGCGAACACACTCTTATTATTGACAGTTTCAAGTTTCAAGTTTCAACTCTATCTGGATCTTTGAAACTTCAGTGCATTCCTCAAAAGAGTTTCCATTTTTTGCTTTCAAGTGATGGTAAGCATGCAAGTTCATGCGTTGCATCAGATGGAAATCCAGAAGAGGTCCATTATTCGTGAATGATATGGTACTGCCATATGCCTATTTTGCATGCCTTGGGAGGACACTAAACTCATAACAAAAAATTTTAAACTACACTTTCCTTGATTATAGAAATATCTTAGTTATTTTTTCTTATATCACTAAATCTGTGTCTGTATGGAAGAATCAGTTGTATCCACATAATTTGCGACCCAATAAGACCTGTCACATGGCTAATTGGAAGATTAAGAGATGTTAGAGACCCATAAGAAGTGTTCAACTTTTCTGATGTATATCTTTCATTTTATCAGTTTTGTGTCATTATTGTGCTTCGTTGAGTTCTTAGCCATACTGCTCACCCTTTTTAATGAGTAACATATTGAATAGGTCACATTTCCTGGCTGCATGTGCAGTGTGTTACGTGGTTGTTGTTTTTACGCGATCTTCACTTTGCACTAATGACACTTGTTATGGATGGTTTTTATCATAAACTCAGAGTTCTCCCACTAAATTGGCTTTCAATTTTCTGCTACCGTTATCATCTCATTTCCAAACATATCTGCAGGCAGGAGCTTCCTTGATGCGTTTTATCAGAGGGAAAGGGTATGACTTTCTGTGTGGATTCTTGCTTATGCTAAAAACGAGGGGCTAATACGTTGCTTTGATATTCTGCATATAGAGGTGCAACACAGAGGACAATTGAGGAGGAAATGAAAGTAAAAATCATACTTCCATTCTCGCGGAATGAGGATTGCCTCAGTGGGTTGCTTCTTTATTTATGGGTGATTTTGATTGATTCAGCTTTTGTGCATTGATTAAAATATTATTCAATCATAATGATATTTGTAGCCTGATTTTTGCTTTTGATAACGTACTGTATGATTTCTATGACCTACTTATGTTGTTCCTGGACCCTGGTATATTAAGTGATCAGTCAGTTGATCAATCGATGACGCGACAATCGCAAATTAGTTGGGTTTGGTGATGATTTATGTATTCTGCTCCATTTGGGCAATTTCATTCTATTAGGATGTCTTTTAACACACCTTAAAGGTTCATTATAACTGAAAACTCTCTAAATCTCGTGCTTATCTCTGTGGACCTAATGTAGGTGTAGAAACAATGGTTAATCCTTAAATCACATAGTTGATTGTCTGGATACATCCTTTGTTTTATTCTGCATTGATTTTTAGAGATCATAGATCTTTTGAGATAACCTTCTTACGATTATATTTAGATCTATAAACATTTTCAATCGCCATAGTGTTGCACCTACAAAGTAGTGCATTTGGATGTCTATACTGGATAGATCTTTTGTTTTATCCTACATTGATTTTTAGAGATCATAGATCTTTTTTTGTGATAACCTTCATGTGATTTTAGATCTATAAACACTTCCAATCGCCATAGTGTTGCACCTACAGAGTAGTGCATTTGGATGTCTATGTAGGGGAGCAAAACCATCTTGGTTACCCTTCCTCATTTATTCTTCAGGTGTCCTACTTGTATCCTCTGTCTGATGTAGTTATTTGTAATCTTATCAGTATTTAGTGATATTACGGTTTTTTATTTTCCGATTTCCAAGCTTAAGTTCCATTCAGGTCTCCTACCATCGTTTGTTGACCAAAATTTTGGAGGTATGCTTTGATAATGTGCTTTGATCTATTCTTGTCACTAGTTATGATATTTGGCTTTTGGTCTCTCCTTTGTGATTTATTCTTTATTAGTAGGTCTTTCAAATGGGGGATTAGCGTCCACTTCTCTTAATGTTGTTACTACTTGTGAAAGCCACTATTACATGTTTCTTACAGAGTGATTGGAGCTATATTCCTTTTGTATTGGTGTATATTGAATATGGGTCAATACTAATTTGAAATCCAAAACAGCTCTGTTCAACTTTTTTGGTTTTTAATATAGTGTCCATATTGCAGTCGTAGAAGGCAATTCTGCTGAAAGTGTGGCAAGAGCATCAGATAGAGTCCAAGCTTTAATTGATGAGGTTTGCACCAACATTTGATTTTTTTCCGTGCTAGTAGACAAATAAGGCATAAAAGGAATATTACTTTTTTATCTGTCAAATTTTCTAGAGCCTATAAACTGTGGTAACATGTAAGTATCTGTTTTTGCTCAAAGCTTTTAATTTTAATTTTTTTACTTCTAAAAATGGTCATGCTTATGATTATTGATGAAATGTAGATGCTGCATTATGGCACCAACACAAAGTACCCAAAATATATCTTACTGTATGTCATGCCTTGCCTTAGGAACTTTTTCCTGTCATAATTTTGGTCCAGGTACCACTTGATTTTGACCTTGAACCTAGTGTGAGCATTTGAAATTGCTTTTCAATTACCTTTTGAATGCTCTCTCTCTTTCTCTCTCTCAACTTAAACTAACATATATGTGTTTACTAGAACTCTTAGCTTTTCCTGGCACTTACATGCAACTAGTAATTCAAAACTTTCAAATAATATGCTTGTCTAATATTATTTATATCTAGAATGCTCAAGTGTGATCCGTCGTACTTGCTTTTGTCATGAGGAATCTCTCTCAACCGTGGCTCGGCATTCTTGCTTGTGTTATGAAGGATCTTAATATTTTCTTCATCTCATTTTTTTTTATTTATTGTCACTCATAAGTAATTTGTGTCTCCTTTTCCTGTAGGCAGTTAAAAGCCGAAATCTTGACTACTCTCACTTTGTATCACTTCCATTGGCCATACATCCTGAGCTGGTCAACAAGCTCATCAACTTCCAGAACTCAGTTCTTGGAATTACAGTAGTTAATGAACATGAAAATTTGGAATGTGATTCAAGTGGTAAAACTTCTGATTCGGAAGGTGAGCAGAACTTGAGCGAACCACGGATTGCGGTGGAACTCAAAACTGAAGATTCTAATGATCGCGTTAAAATGGATAAAAATAAAACCAACATACCACTCGTGTGTTACTCGCCTAAAGTATCTAAGTCTTCTACCTCAGAATCAAAGGCTTCTAAACTATTAGGTATAAAATCTAAGTACTATGCTACTTTTATCAAAAGATAAAAATGGATTTGTGCGCTGTGCTGTTGTAAAAAACTTCTGTACTGAAAATTCTTATCTCTGCTTTTCCTTCGGAAGTTCATTATAATATCTATTCCTGTCTTTCCACCTAGAATGGGAGCATTATTTCCTTCTTTATGTCTTAATCTGTGACCAAATTGGCGAATGTTTTTCTTCTCAACAGATTTGGGAATTGAGAAATCCATCTTTATTAAACCAAAAACATTCCACTTTACTGTGCTCATGCTGAAGCTTTGGAATAAGGACCGAATTGAAGCTGCTGCTGAAGTTTTGCGGGTAGATGTTTGTAATTACATGATCATTTTCTTTTGTTGTAATATCATTTTCTCTGTCTAACTTTTCAATTTTTATTTTTTATGATTTCCAACGTCTTTCCAGAGTGTCTCACCAAAAGTAATTGATGCTTTGGAGAGCCGACCTGTGTCTATAAGACTGAAGGGTTTGGTAAGTCTTATTCCAAGTTATACAATTATGGATTTCAGGCTGCTATAGGTTATAATCATACACTTACTCCTTGGCAGAATAGTCATTACACTTGCTCTTTATGATCCTTTTTTCCAAGTTTACTTTTTATGATCTTTTATTTGTCTGTGAACATAAGGTAATGACATCTGAAGGGTTTGCTTGAATATTTGTATTCCTCCTAGGTTATATCATCTCTTAATTGAAGCTAATTTTGTTTCTACACTGAGCTAGTTGATTATGAAACTTTAACTAGCATGGTAACTCTTTACCCTGAATTTTTGTCTGTGGAGTTTATATTTGCTGTATCTGTTCTTTGGGTGAATCATCTGTTACTAACCGGCATAATAAGTAAAGGCTAACGCCCAAGAAGTGGATAACCTATTATTGATGGGCATGAAATGTTTGGGACTAAAATCTCTAGAAACCCTTTAACTTTTACTGAAGTTGCATGCAAGTTATATTACAAAATAATTACTCATGGACATAACAAGTTCAGATAAAATTTATAGAAACCCTTAAACTTCTACTGAAGGTTCATGTAAGCCCTATTACAAGATTCAAACATGTACTTTAAAATTTCAAAACACATGCTAAGAGAAGTGATCAAAACACATCTGCCACTACTCATCCCAGCTCATGTCAGTAGGGGCCAAAACATGAAAACGACAGGATTCTGTAAATTGAGCAAAAAGGTGATGAATTGTTTTCTTGCTGTCGCGGACATACTTCACTGTGAAAGTATTAATGGTTATCTTGAATCTTGATGCAGCAAACATATGTCGAATCTAGGATTCATTGATTAAAAGTAAGAGATGAGTGAAAGGAAACAAGGGAAGGATAGCCCTAGCGGTAAGGATTCTTCACCTACCACCCACAAGATTGTTAGTTTTAGTCATGAAGAGAGCAAGGTTGGAAAGGGTCACTGCTGGGATCCTTTGTAGGGGAGGCAGTGGGCTCCATTTGATGAAAGACATCTTAGAGCAAATTGCCTTTCAGTACTCACAGTTTTTAGTATTATGAGCCTAAGATTATTGAAACATTCATATAGGAAGTGTTAGAAACTAATGTTTTTTATTATTTAGGTTCATATGGATGAAGATCATCTATATCTATTTTTCCCCAGTATTAAACATTCTTTAAAATTTGACTTTCACTCTGTCTTTTACTTCAAAAGTAAAATGATAGATCTCATACTAGAGATATTTGAAATATCCAACTATAAGGTTCAAATACACTTAGTTGCCATCTAACATGCTTGTTCTTTTTTTTCTTTTTATTAGTATACTTGTTTTGAACGTGATGCTCTATGTTATATTGCCATGCACCACAAAATTTCAATAGATGAATTTAGTTGTACTTCTCAGTAACTTTGTTGGATTTTCCCATTTATAAGAGTAATTGCTGCGCTAAGGATACAGTATTACTTGCTCAGATATGCATATTATCCACTCAAATTTTGTTGTATGGATTCTGATGTCTGTTATTGTGCTATAATAGTTTGCTAGTTTCAAATATTTTCATGTGGTTTGATAATTTCCTATTGTTGGCAGTGACTAGGGATTTATTAATAAGTTAATGGCTTGGGGGAAAACACTAAAAAAAACTTACTTTCAAACAGGATACAGGGAATGAGTAGTCATAATATTGTTAATATATTTTAAAGAAACTGTCACAATTGAAGAAGAAACATAGATCAGGCCTGCTGACTTTATACGTTTAAAAGGAAGAATTACAGAAAATGACAACACGTAAGAGAAAGTGGAAATGTACAATAGCAAAATGACTTCTTTTTTTAAAAAAAAAAACTTAGAAACAAACAAAGGGTAATTGTGTATTAGAGCCTTAGAATATGCCACTGGTAGCAATGTTGACCTACTTGGAATTAGGTGAAAGCAAATGAACAAAATGATTAAGTACTGCAAAAAGAAGAACATTTGCTCTTATATTATATTTAGAATTTCCTTTTCACGTGATACCAATCTCTTTCTATAGATGCTTCTTCAATTGGTTGGTCTCTGTACGTGTGTGTGTGAGAGAGAGAGACTATATATCATGCTGGATGTTTCTTGACTGTTGCTTCTAATGAGATTTCACAAGTTCACCATTTTTCTGGCTGGAACTCAGATTGTTGTTATCCTGCAGGAGTGCATGAAAGGTTCTCCAGCAAAAGCTCGTGTTGTATATGCTCCTGTGGAAGTAATTGGTGGTGAAGACAGACTTTTACGTGCCTGTCGTATCCATAATTTCTGGTGTCTTCTTCCCTCACCCTACCCATTTCTTAAATCTGTCTGCTATTTCTAAGGGAATTTTTTACCTGCATTTGTTATTCCTTAGCCTTTCTAGAGGTGATCACCAATGCGTTCATTGAAGCTGGTCTTGTTCTTGAAAATGATTTAAACCAGAAGTTAAAGGTATATCTTTCAAGGTGTTAATTCTTTATTCTGGTTAATTTTGTCGGCAATTTCTTTATTGTTTGTTTCTCTATTTCCATTGATGCTATGTTCAAATACTTTGACTATTCGATCTAGTGCTGCTGCTTCCTTGCTTTTCCTTTCCCCGCTGACCCCTCCACTTTCTTTTCTCATAAAAAGCAATTTATTCATCGCAAGCAAGGGCCTAAAAGTACAAGGCACCTGGTAGAGAATCTGCTAATACAGTCAGAAATGGTGCAAACCTCTTTTGAAAAGTGAACGGTTTCCCTCTCCACCAAGAGTAAATATGTCTACATCCATTTTACCTTCTCGAATTCAGCATCCTCAAACCCTAACTCATTTTCACCTTTTGCATTCCAACTTCATATGTTTGGAACTTGTTTCTTCTGTTGCATTATGCTTGCTGGTGCTTTTTTGTGGTGTTCATTTGTTTTGTTCTGGTATCAAGTATTAAATAATTGAAGATTATGCTTCAGTTCATTCAAGTACGTTTTATCTTTTATAGTTACTTTCAAGAAAGGCTTGACCCCCTAAAACTGTTTGTAGACTTGCACTTGATGGCAGTTACTTCTCTAGATGTATTCTATTGTCTCTAGTGGCCTTTTTCCTTTTACATAGCTAATACCAGAATGCTTGTATAGCTTATCCATGACTGTCATGGTGAAAATTGCTAAACTTGTATTGTTTTTATTTTTGTTATCTTCTTGATTTGAAAAGTTCCTGATAAGCCTTTTCGACCCCTTATGCAGTTGCATGCCACCATAATGAATGCGCGGCACAGAAAAAGGTGTCATTTTTTTTTATCTTTTATTGCGTATCTTGTTTATTTGTTGGCTTAAAGTCTCTATCAGTTGCATAATTTCATTACTTTTAAGGTTAGCACTGACTTACTGTTCTCCAATTGATAGCAAAAAAGGATCAAAAAAGGTTGATTCCTTTGATGCACGAAAGATTTTTGGTCAATATGGCTCGGAAGACTGGGGGGAGTATCTTATCCGCGAAGCCCATCTTTCACAAAGGTTTGTGTTCGATGACGATGGCTATTACCATTGCTGTGCTTCCATCCCATTTCCTGAAGAGATGCAACTTGATTGAGTTCTAGAATCCAGGTTTATAGTTTTTTTTTTTCCTGTTATTGGTAGTATGTTCTTGTAGTTAGTTATGTTGAATCGCCAGTATACTCTAGGCCGTTTGATTGAAGCTGAGAGTTGTTATTCTGTCATTCTGTGTGTGACCAATGTACCTTGAAAGCCACATATGCCTCTTCTTTTTTAACTCAATATCATCTGTAGAATTCAAGAAATTCATGTCCTGCATTAAGCAACATGTACTCTCTTTTTTTATAGTTTGGACAATGATATCTTCTTGTTATTTTTGCTTCTGCTACTGCCTTTTTTTTTCCATATCTTTGAGCCGAGGATCTATAGGAAACAATCTCTCTACATTTTCAAGGTAGGGGTATGATCTGCATATACACTATTCTCTTTCAAATTCCACTAAAAGAGCTGTATTTCCCCACTATAGGGGGTTGAAGTTTGTTGCAACCTTTTTGTATTTATTTAGTCGATATATTTGCCTAGCGAATTCAGATTAATCAGACCATGAGTTATAGATACTAGATGATTAAACTAAGAAGAAGGCGCAAGCCTTCAAATGTTCCAAATGGCTCACCTTCCCCGCCATATTTTTTTCCTAGTTAAATTAGCAATTAATTATTATTTCTTAACAATCGTGTAAAGTTTAAACTTAACAGGATAGAAATAGGGGTGTATATGGCCGGGTTGGCTTGAGTTTTTCAAATATCAAATCAAATTATTTGTGTCGGATTTTTAAATTTATAAACCAAAACCAAACCAATAAAACTCGAGTTTTTCAACATTGGATTTTTTCAGATTTTCGGGTTTTTCCGGTAAAGTATTCATACAAACATATAATTTATTTGTATTTCAAATATTTCTGTAGTCCTACCAAAATACAACTATCTAAGGCGTTTCTTAAAAAAATAACATAAAATATGATAGGATTAAAGACACTAAAATATCCAACAAAAATAATAATAATGAAATCGCGTAAAACAAATATTGCAATTAACAAGTCATAATGAAAAAGATCACAATTTAAAAGTACTAAATCATGCTAAAATTAGTTTAATAAGTATTAGTTACATGACTAAGTATTAAAGGAAATTAAAATTAGATTATATATTTTAATTGTCTAAACCAATGTAAAACTAAAGAACAATTTATTCAATATTATTGTCATTCTTAGTGTTGAATTGATTTTCTTTTTGCATTAGTATTAATTTAATTTTGATTTAAGATTTATTATAATTACCAACATCTGTGGACTATAATCTTTATTGGACCATTCAGAATTCTAAGTTTCAAACTTGAAATAATATATTAAAAAATAAAAACTATGAAAAAGTATAAGAAATATTTAAAAATTATATCAAAGTAAATATTTTTATGTATAAAATAAAATTTTAAAATTATATATAT
>JAJOOS010005266.1:0-17003 GCA_029582725.1 Solanum chiquidenum | reverse complement strand
GAGGCATATCAATTCAGAACCAGGTGCATAATTATAACCATGCGTCTTTATATTTAAAGTTAAAGCATCCAAAATATTAGAATCAGTTAACGATAATTGTAGATTAGGCTGAGTATTAAAGTAAACAGGACCATAAGCTACAATGGGTTCAATCGATCCCATCAGAGATTGGCGGAAATTTAAGTTTCTAGCATCCCGAAGAGCCGCTAAAAACGTTTCGGGTAACCCTTTCAGAGTTAAAGGTTTAAAGGCAATTTGAACCATACCAATATGCAAAAACTTATACTGATGTTTATAAACATCAACGTCGCGTTTGTTTAACAAACGAATGGTCTGTTCAGAAGAATTCAAAGCTAAAGACTGTTCTGTCGTCTTTATGAGCTGTTTATTAGATAGTTTATCAAACCAACCATAATCATAAATGGTTTTTATATCAACCTTCGGAATAGTCCATTTATTTAATAAATCCAAATTTTGAGGTACATCCACCTCTTCAAGACGAGTACTTTTAGTACTAGTATCTCCTAGATCCATGATCAACGGATGTATCTATGCCGAATTACTTAACATCTAGTATGAAAATTTTATAAATGACATTTATAAGATTAATAATTTCAAGTTATGGCAGTAGAATGATTCTTTCAGATTGTAACAATAAAAAAATTCAGGTTGTAATAGTTTATAAAAAAAATATTTTTTAAGTAATTGTAAAAAAATAATTTTGAAAAAAATAAAAAGATAAAAAAGGATAAAAAAAGATTTTGAAAAAAAAGAGATAAAAAACGGATAAAAGTGTATTAATTAATTAATTAATTTTGAATTCATTTATGATAATTGTTAATTGGCATAAATTTAGGAGATTCAAACAAATTAGGAATTTTTATTTTCCTTATTTCACTCAAATCTGTTAACATTAATTAAAAAATCAGATTTTATTCATTTTGTTCAAAGTTTCTCTCTTTGTTTTTTTTTCTAGAATTTAGTGTCACTCACGAGTAGATCCAATTTTTTTTGGTTGAAAAATCTTCATTTTGTTGTAATGGACGGCTTCTTATCTATATTAATTAAACATGGTGGTAGATGAAATCCTTCTAATTAGTATTCTTTACGATTTATTGTTTGTATTTGTATATTACTGAAACGTAAAAAAAAAAAGAACAATGAAACTGTAAATGACATTTTCTGATTTTGTTTATGTATACTAGATTTAAGTTGTGATGTTTTTTGTATGAACATTATTTTGTTCATAATACGTAATCATTTTTGTGAAACTGTAGTTAATGTTGGTACGATTGTGTTTGTTATTTATTTATTTTTTAATTATTTTTGTATATTGTTTATATCATGGATTTGTGCGATATTGAATTATTATCTGAATGATTTGAGTATAAGTGTATGGAATATTAATAGTATTAGCATTGTAAAGTTATGAAATTTGTGGAAAAAAAGTATAAAATGTGTTGTAACATTGTTATGAAACTGGTATTTTTTTAGTCAATTTGATAATAATAATGAGATGGATTCGATATGCAGTTTAAAATTAGAATATGGGATACTGTTTTTTTTTTAAGTATAAATAAAATGTATAGGTTGGATGTAATTGGAATGATATTGGTATGAATAATTATTCACTATTGTGTAAAAAATATGAGTAAGAAGTATGATGATTTGTATGAAATTTGTATTAGGTTTGTATGAAATGTGAATATAAATAAAACACATGTTTTTTTACTTTTGTTTTATTTAAAACTGACTGTGCTTTCGTAATGAAATAGGAAAATATGTTGATTTTCATATGGAAGGAATTATTATAGTATCTTGGTATGAATAATTGATGAATTTTGGCATGAAATAGGTATGAAATGTGTGAATAAACTTGAACGTTGGAAGGAGTTTGCTGATGTGAAATCAAGAGGTCTAAAGTTACATGCATTACATGTCATCGAGAGGGCCACAACAGGAAGACATGATCAAATTACCCTGCACCAAAAAGATTATAAATTATTTTGATTCATTCTGCCTTTTAAGCTAATGAATAATAATTTCAAAACATTTATTATGAGTACTGTAAAATCCATTTTTATGTATTCATTGTTTTTCAAATATATAGTGAACAATTTAATAAGTAATGCTAGTATGCAATTGTATCAATTTGGTATACAATTGAAGTCACACAGATACTAGTTATTGTAATTTCCAATTGGTATTCTTTTGGTATTCACTTGGTGTCCGACTTGAAAAAAATATAAAATAATATGTAATTGAGGTGGATACAATATAATATGGTCACTGTTTTACACTATCCGCTTCATTCATCCCAGATTTATACAAGGTGGATACCAACTTCATATATATTTTTATTTTTTATTTTTTGTCTTAAATTCTCAAGTTAAAATATCAAATGTATACACATTGGATACCAATTTAATGTCATTCTTATTTTTCAATTTGGAGATCAAGTAGATACGATGTAAGCCAAAATACCAGCATCACTTAATCAATTATTCATTATTTTTCAAATATATAGTGAACAATTGATTAAGTAATGTTGGTATGTAATTGGTATCCATTTGGTATGCAATTGAAGTTCCATAGATACTAGTTAGTGTAATTTCCAATTGGTATTCTTTTGGTATCCACCTGGTGTTCGACTTGAAAAAAATTATAAAATAAAATGTAATTGAGGTGAATACAATATAAAATGGCCACTGTTTTACATTGTCAGCTTCATTCTTCCCTAATTTATACAAATTGAATACCAATTTCATGTCATTCTTATTTTTCAATTTGGAGATCAATTAAATACAATGTAAGCCAACATAAAATATTTCATGTAATTTTAATTGGTGTCCATTTGATTTCGAACTATAATCCCATTGCAAAAATAGAAACAACAAGACATATTTACGATTTCAAAACAAGTTATCCAAACTAAAATAAAACTAGTTAATGATCTATCCGATTGGTATGCATTTTGTATACAATTGGTATCCCGCTGGAAATTTATAAGGAACAAAACGTAAAACTAGTTATGTGTTATTCATTTGAAAAGTTTAAGTGTAACAACGTATACAATTGTGGTGTACTATGTTTATGAGGTGTTTTTCAAAATTAAAGTCTAATAAATATCTGGCTAATGTTGATATCCAAATTGTATAAACTTGATATCTAACTTGAAATTTTTTGACAAATTTAAAATAAAATTGTATGAAGTTGGTATCCTACTGAAACAAATTACTAAAAGAAATAAATTTGACAATGTAAAACAATGCATATTGTATTGTTGCAAAAAACTGTAGCAAAAATAAATATATATCATCCAAAAATTAAAAAAACATGTAAAGAATGACATTTTCTCTCTTACAAAATCTGACAAAAATTAAAAAAACATATCGACATTTGTTGATTTTTTTGTTTTTTTCTCGCTTACAAAATTTGAGTACGAATCAGAAGGGGGTTCCACCATTTTCCTCTTCCTCTTTAATCCCTTTTGATTAGGAGGACTTTCAATTTTCTTTGCTTCATTTTTCTTCTCCTTTCCTGTAATTTGTTTCTTCTTTTGAGAAGTACCACCCTTTTTCGTCAGAGTTGCATTCTTGTTAGGCGGCGGCGTTTGAGTCAATATGTTAAACGTCGGAGCCTCTATTTCAACAGTAGAACTCGCTTCTACTAATTTGGGGCTCTTTCTAGAAGTATGCTCTGATTTTTTGACTTGTTTTATCGAAAATCTTAAAAACTTGATTCTTAGTATTGTGAATTTTCCCTTTCTTTTTGATTGTAGAATGAATATTTTCTGATTTAAGAGGTGATAGTGAGATGTAGAAACGATTTGTATGGAAGATGATTGAGTAGGTGAAAGAGGAATCAATAATTTTCACTGAACGAAATTATTTACTTTTTGAAATGGGGGTGGTGGGTTGCTGACTAGAAGAAGCATGGTGACATTAGGGGTGTGGGTTTGATGTGTAACAGTAAAAAAGGAACAAGAATCAAGGTAAAATTCCTATAAATGTGTAAGAGATAATTATGGTAGATTATTAATTTATATCATTTAATAATATATATAAAATTATAAAAGACTATTTATTTAATAAAGTAAAATTTGATTGATTTTTAAATAAAAAGTGATATGTTATAACCCGTAATTTAACTGTTATAAGTAAGAATGTTTTAAAAGTAGATTTAAAACCCGTAATATTGTTCCTTAAATATATATGTGGGGTGATTTTTCCTAAGAAATATACCCTCTTAGGATAGAACGACTAACTACATCAGAATAGTGGTATCTTATACTCCACTACACTTCGAACTCACTCAACGACCATAAATCACACAAAATAATTTAAAATGCAAGAAGAAGAGCCGAATATTAAAAAAAATTGTGGTTGAAAAATGAGAGGGATACCCTCTATTCATAGTCAACAAAGGGTATAATATGAACAAGTATTTTTGTGTCTTATCTGAAAAGTCACGACGTTTTCGTGAAGTCACAACCCTTTGAAAAAGTCACAACTTATTGAAAAAGTCACAAATCTTTGAAAAAGTCATAACTCTTTAGAAAAGTCACAACTCATCGAAAAATCACAACCCTTTGAAAAAAGTCACAACTTATCAGAAAAGTCACAACTTATTGAAAAAGTCACAACCTAAGTTAGGGATATTATAGTAATTTAACATTCAAGTTAGGAGTTCATGCTTTTAAAGTAATATATATATATATATATATATATATATAAAAGTGGGAACAAAAAAAGTTAAAAGTTGAAATACTATTTTACCCCTACACTAAATTAAAATATTATAAAATAGCTAATCACCTAAATATTAAATAGTAATTATATAATATAATTATTATATTACACTAAAATCTAAAAGTGGAAAGGTGTTAAGTCAAAAATTAAAAGAAGAAAATATTCATAGAAAATTGTTAGACATTTTTATCCTTTTAAAAAATAAATTAGTTACATTTTAAAAAAAATATAAAATAATAATATTTATTTTTCTTTTTCTCCTTCAATTTACTTAACATAATATATATATATATATATATGTATACTAGATAAGTATAGCTCGTGCTTAGCACGGGCCCAACGAATTTGCATTCTAAGTGATTTGTCCTTGTTTGGTGCTTGTACGTTGCAATTTAGAATGTGATTTCTCGTTGTTTTTGCACAAACTCAATATTATAAAATTGTGATTTGAAATGTGATTTCTCGTTGTTTGGTGCTCGATTGTAACACAAATCTAGTATTGTAAAAGTTGAAATTATTATATTTGATCAATTTAAAAGCCCATTTGACTTTTTCTTTAAAAAAAGTAACTCTTAAAAAATAGTTTTTAGAAAGTTAAACTTTATAGCTTTTGAGTTGAAAAATGAGAAGTGGGTGAGTAGCTACTTTTGATTTTTTTTCAAGTCATTTCAAACTTGTTTTAATTTTTTTTTAACTTTATCAAACACTCTCAAAAATTAAAAATGATTTAAAATAAATTTGACCAACTTTTTAGTCAATCCAAGCTCTTAATCAAACGTTTAGATTACCTTGATGAGCGGACGTTTGGTCTTTAAATGCTTTTTATTTATATTATTCCACATTTATTGACTTAAACTTGTAGATGTAAATGTTTATTTTCTCAGCAGATCATGATGAGTCGGACATGGTTCAAGTGATACATCATCTGTCGCATTGTTTAGGTCAGTAACCAAAACTTTATCAACTTTCAAGGTTAAACAAAAAATAAATATTAATCATAATTATGCTTCCCCTGCTTTGCGAACTTTTAGGAGCAAAGCACTGTAAATGTATCAAACCTACAAAGATTCGCAACACACAAACATTAAAATATTCCATTCAAATGAAACTTATTTTAAAAAATTGCAAATATTAGTGGAGAACTTGATGACTGTAAGTGATTGTCAAATCAGATAACAAAAACATCAGATACTAATTGTTGCATATTATATTCCTATAAATGTAGTGTGGCTACCAGATGTACTTCTAACTTTTGGATGCGAAGTGCAACATTCACTGATTCACATACATGCGAGTGTAAACAAACACTACATATAAGCCAAAGAGCTGATGTATTCTTCTTCGACAAAAAAAATAGAATTAAGGTCATTTAGACCTAAATTCTTAAGAGCAACGTAAATCAAGCGTGAGGCTGTAATATATTCTACTAGGAAGCACAAATCATTCCACCTTTCTTTATCCAGATGCAAATCCATCTCTCATTCACATTACATCGAGAAGGCCAGAAGTATATATTCAACAATAATAGTTGGAAGGTAGAATAGCAAAATCCAATCAATAAACAACATCAAATCACTCCCCACAACACAATAACAATTCTCCTAATTGGTATGGAAGTGTTCTTCAAAAAAGCTCTTGATCTTCTCCTCGTAATTTGGTAGTTTCTCAGGGCAAACCTCAAAGAAATCCTGAAGCAAATTTTGAATCTTTAAAGCTTTAGTACTCATAAAAAATAAAAAGAAGGGACTGACTTGTATCCATATACTGAGGAAAGGTCTCCCCTCCGCTTCCACAATTAGAAGAAAAAGCTGAATTTTTTCTGAATATGAATATGAACTATGACAAGATTTTGTAACTTTAACATACAATGTATGAATATTCATGATCTTTCAGAATTTTATTCAACTCCTCATTATCCCATAAATGTAGGCATCAAGTCTCTAGCGGAGCATTTCAAGTTCCGAAAATTTTCACATAGTAATTAACAAAGGAGTACAAAGGCAGGACAAAATCAACAATCAACTTGTAACCACTCTTAGGGTTGGTTCATTATTTTATTCCTTGTTCAATTTGGACCAATGATAATACATCCTTATCAATGTAGGATTCTCATATACTAATGACAACATAAAAAAGATATCCACTTATTCAATTTCGCACCCCTAAATACCAAGAGAGTTGGCAACAAATTAGATTAGTAGTATTAACTGAAAAGTAATTTATCCACTTAGCCAGAATTCACATATGTGAGATCCTTGTTCAGAGAACTCAAAAACTTATCGAAAGGTATTAGAGGGATCACGGAAGTGATAAACTGCCCTGAAACCTAGCAATTGTTTTAAAAATGGGTGGTAAAGGTGGATTTTCTGTTTCTCATAGATAATTTATACAAATATAATTCTTAGCCTGATCTTTGCCGGCAAGCTTGTCAAGAGACACAAATTCCTTTGGCTCATGGTGATGAGGAAGCCTCTGGTCCTCATCGATGTCATCCATGTACAATGCATGTATGACGTCCTCTCTTGGATCCTACCAAAATGAAAAAATTAAGAGAGCTTGCTAATAATTCTCCTTTTTCTTCTCTAACCATTAAATTGAAGCATTTCACTTGTGTGAGTGAAACTCGCAATGATAATGGACAAAAAGTTGAGAGCATTAGGTGATTGATAGCCTTTCATATAGACATACACCGAATAGTTTGAAGCATATTTTATTACATTACAAGCATCGCATAGTTACTAATTTCATGTGCTAAAGATTCAATTTTTTCTTCTAAGTGAAACAACGAAAAATTATGAAATAGATGTTTACAACTCTTACAGTCCCATAGCAGGAATTGCCATTAGATTTGGAAAAAACAAAAATAATATAGTGTTTGTTAGATTATAATTAGATTTATGCTTCAGTTTCATTCTCGTATATCAAAAAGAAAATGTACTCAAACATTAAGCAAGGAAAACTCCCATGTCCTTTGTGGACATGTATTATGCATTGTTAACTCAAAGTTGTCGAATAACTCTTGTAATAACTGAGTGTTCTTATACTTGAAGGAACTTCCTAAAATATTCTTTTTAGTTATACAATAGAAATTGGTTAAAATTATACTTTCTGACAACAGATTTGAAGGGAGGAGAAACTATATCTCTAATAGGTAACTTATAGTTTTTCATGTTGTCTATCCAGTGAACTAAAGTTGTTTTTATCGGTCACATTGTTATAAACATATCAATTTTCTACAAGGAGAACCACACTCGATAAAGTGCAAAGGAGAACTATTCATATAAAATCAAAGAAAAGATTGTGAGATACAATTTATAACAAGTTTGATTACCACTCTCAATATCTTCAATTATAAAAGAGAGGAACACCATAATTCACAAAGACAATATTAACAATGAAAGCCATAAAAATCAAATAACCAGCAAGCGGTTGAGATATAAGAGATTTATTTCAACAGCCAGTTCCAAAAATGAAGAACCTTAAACAAATATTAAGAAATCTACTGCTATTTAGGATAAAAAATATCAAAAAAAGTTCAAGAGCTTACAGTTTTAAAAAATATTGCAGAGTCAATTCTTGCGCCTTCTCATTCTTTGACATCCCTTTCCAACTTTGCCAGCTTATTTACAAGCTCTCCCCCTTCGTAAATATATAGTTTCTAGTTTCTCCACAATGAATAATGACATAACTCCATTTGGGAACTTCAAAATTCAAAGTCTTTCTTGATCTATCATTTCAAATGTGTTGGAGATACAATACCTAACTTAATAGTCAACCTTTGTTATCCCAGAAACCACATAGCAGGGAGGCGTTTAGATATACCTTCAAAAACCAAGTAAACAACAATCGTCAACTAAAGAAGTCTAAAACTGAGGAGTGAACATAGAAATTAGAGAGCTATAAATTTAAAGATACATATGCTTCATCTAGGAGAAGTTTGCATTAATTGACAAGTTGCAAAAGAGAAGTTCAAGGCCTCTAGTACAACATATCAATGTTTATGAGATAAACTGATATTTTATATTTGGATGACTCAACTTTTGAGACATGTTAATCATTTGCAATTTGAAAGGTTCCAACAAAATTAACTTTCAAATATAATCGAAATATCCCACTAAACAAAGCTCTTATTTTATTCCTAATCGTATTATTTGTTCTTGCCAATGTAGATACAAAATTCAAAATTTCCGTCACAACGTTTCGACTTTGAAATAGCTTAGAAAACTATTTGAATCTATTTTCTATGGAGAATTCAAAAAAAAATTGAATCCTATAATGCAAAATCTTGACCTAAAAGAGCATACACTAACATAAAGAAGTGCTATAAAAAAAAGAACATGAAGAAGAATCCTTATTCTAGTTGTTGGTTCAGCCTGGCAACAAATTGCTTCTTGTTTAATTCAATTTTCTGACAGGTAAATGAAAATACACTTCAAAAGAATTTGAAACAAAGCATCAAAAATAGAGAAACAGTAATACTTACCCAGTTGCAATTTCTCCGATGTAGTTTCCAATCAATTTACAAACTCTTCCGCCTTGATCATACTAACTCTTTAATGTAGTTTCAATCCACTTAATAAAGACAAAAAAAACATTAATAGAGATAGAATTGAAAGAAATACAAGATAGAATCATAATATCCAACTAAGAAAGTGAAACGAATTTTGCTCCATAGAACCCCAAAAAGGAAGCATCAATTCGTACCTTGTATAAAAAACATTCAAAGAATTTTCATAAAAATGGATAATTCGAGATTCGTTTGAAGGGTTTAATTCAACCGGAGTCAAAATTAATTGGGGTTGGGTGTTTGATTTTGAGTAGTAGTGATTTGTCTTTGAATCCGATTTGTTTCGATGGTAAAAATGGAGGGTTGCCCCTCAAGGATTTGGCCATGGAGGAGTAAGGAGATCAGTGATACTGTCAGATTGTAATGAAATTTTATGGCGGAGAGTGAGAGAGTGGAGAGATGAAGATACTTCCAAAGTGAACTAATGCTTCTGGAATAAACATAAAAATGGCTAACAAATCATAATTACAACTTTTTTTTTAATCGAAATTGGGCATCAGTGCCCTTTATTGACTTAAAAAAGAAAGATACCTAGGCCTTGTAAAGACAGCCCAACAGTTCCCAATTTGCCAAGACAAGAAAATGTAAAGACAAAAAATAAAAAATCAGAAATCAAAATGAGAAAGCATCCTAAAACCCAACTTCAACTTCAATCTCCAGATCCTCTGCCATGATGACTGTTGAAATTGGATCTGCTGGTGAGTGTCCTCGAGTCGTCAAAGGCTGCAAGAAGCTGTGGTCGGGATGTTTCCACACGAGGCACTCTAATCTTCTCACGAATGCCATGGAAACATATCCCATTGAATTCACTTCACCTCAGCTCGAACAAACCAAGTAAAATTTGATTCCCTCCATGTCTCGTTGCCTCATGCTTTCCATCCGATCTTTGAGCTCCATTACCAAGATTTTACCCTTTCCTGCAGATTGAGCCAGAGATCTAGCTAATACCACTGCAAAGTTCAGGTATTTCTCGTTAATGTTGCTAAAAATCATTCATTTATTACTCCAAAATATCTGTTGAGTCATTTTGTATGATGCACTAGTGACATTGTTTATGATTCTGAAGAGCTATTGTTGTTGTCCCTTTCGGTTACTGTATGTTTTGAGTGGTTTCATTGTACCCATACTTTGTATTTTGCGTTTTTTTTATTCTCAGATTTGCAATTCCTGCTTTATCCATATTAATCAACACCTTTGCTTCCTTTGGTAACTCTTGAAAAGATGAGAATGTACTGTTTTGTGTACCTGCAAAGAGATAATATAGTTAGATAAAAAATTAGCAACCTTGTTGCCCTCTCTGAACATGTGAACAACCACCACCTCTCTCTCCTTCATCAAGTGTTTAAGTTTCCTAATTTCCCCTGAAACACTCCATGGGACTTCCCATTCCCCGCAAATCATTTTCTTCACCGCTAGAGAATCAGTTTCAAGCATAACAGGGAAAAGGTCTTTGACCCTACAAAACTCCAGTCCCATAGTGATGGCCCTAATCTCTGCCTTGAGGTTATTATCCTCCTCCAATCTTTTGGCTTCAGCATACACAAAATTACCTTCCACATCCCTTGTGCAAAAAGCTCCTGCACTAGGCCCTGGATTGCCTTTAGAGGCACCATCTGAATTACACTTATAACCAGCCATAGGCCTAGCCCATTTTACCACTCTACATTTTAGAATTGGAGTATAATCTTCCAGAAATTTTACCAACATAGGCCAGGAAAATGGAATATTCCTCAACCAATGATACAAATTCTTTGCCATAAGGTGTAAAAGCCTTCCCACCTCCATGCTCATAGAAAATTGGGACATCTTCCCACCATGCTTGATCTTGTTCCTTCTTTTCCAGATTTGCCATAAAATGAATAGAGGAACTGCCTTATAGATGGGCTTAAGCTTAGGTGAAACCTCTGCCTTCCACCATTTCGAGACAATGTCTTTGAGATGATAAAATGGACCTTCAATCCCTGCAGCAGCAGCAAACTCAAACCATATTCTACTCGCTGCCTCACAGTAGATGAACAAATGGCCTATAGTTTCTGGACACCCTAGTCCACAACAAACACAGAGAACATTATCCATCATTCTATTCTTTACCAGAACTTCTCCAATAGGAATCCTTTTCTTCCACAACCTCCACATAAAGAATGAGATCTTATAAGGCATCCCCTTTTGCTAAATGTTTGTGAACAACTCATTAACTTGATTGTTCTGTCTCAGAAAGTTCCAGGCAGATTTAATAGAAAACTTTGCTGATTCATTCAACATCCACCAAGGTTTGTCCCACTCTTCAATATTTGGGATTAATACTACATGCTTGGCAATATGAGAGCACACCTCTTCAGTAAACATATTAGTCATTAACTCCCAATTCCATTCTCCATGATTGTATACTTGATTCACCTCTTCTACAGGATGATCCCCCTCATAATTCAAAGACAGATAATAATGCAAAGCCCCAAGTTGGGTCCAATTATCCCACCATAGATTGGAATGACCAATCTTAGGTTCCCACCATATCTGTTGGTCCATCATATCTCTAGCTTCTAGCATTAGCTTCCAGACTTGTGATCCTCCTTTCCATTCTACAAGCTGAGGACCTAATTTTTTGCAATATTTGTTCCATAGAAAATTAGCCTACATAGACTTTTGGGTCCTAAAATTCCACCATAATTTAGCAAATAAAGCTTTAGAGACATCAAATAAAGATATAATACCTAGCCCCCCTTCCTCCTTGGGTAAACAGATGTGAGACCAAGTAACCCAATGTTTATATCTCTCATTTTCTTTAAAATTTCATAGAAATCTAGCAAAGATTCTATGTAAATCATGATACACATGCATGGGAGGACTCATGACAAATAGAAGATATATAGGAATACTATTGAGGACAAATTGAATCAACACCATTTTACCTCCAAATGATAATAATTTACCCTTCCAAACCTGTAGTTTGTTTTGCACTTTCTTGATCAATTCTTTGAAGTGAATCTTCTGTTTCTTTGCATGTCCAATAGCACAGCCCAAATAATTAAAAGGGAAAGATTTTCTACTGAACCCTGTAACTTCCTCTACAACATCTACATGAGCGATTTTTGCCTTATTGAACATGTAAAAGGCACTTTTCCCTTTGTTGATTAGTTGACCAGATTGAGCTTCATAATCTTCCAGTGTGTCCATGACCAACCTTATAGACCCCTTATCAGCTGAAACAAATATGATATTTTCATCAGCATAAGCGAGATGATTAATGTTCTCACTCCACTTAGGCATCCCATAACCTGTATAATCTTTGTTGTTAAACAATTCATTTAGGGCCCTAGATAACACCTCAGCTGATAAGATAAAAAGGGCAGGTGATAAAAGATCACCCTGCTTGACACCCCTTGAAGAATTGAAGAAACCATGTGCTTGACCATTTATCAGAACAGAGTACCAATTATTAGAAATCAACCTCCAAATCATGTCCACCATATTCCTATCAAATCCCATTTTCTTCAGTACTGTAATTAAGAATTGCCAATTCACCCTATCATAAGCCTTTGCCATGTCTAACTTGATCACCACATTTTCAAGCTTACCTCTAACTCTAATATCAGAAACAATCTCCTGAGCTAATAAGACATTTTCTGATATATTTCTTCCCTTCAGAAATTCAGACTGATTTTTAGAGATAATGACAGGTAGCACTCTTTCCAATCTATCATGTACAATCCTAGAGATCACCTATTTAATGAAATTACTCAAACTAATTGGCCTCATATCATTAAATGATTTAACAATATCTTTCTTTGGAATAAGCACCAAGTTTGTATGAGTAATGGACTTTGGTAGAGTAAAGCCATTAAAAAAAGCAACCACCACATTAAAAACATCGTTACCAACAATATCCCAACAAGTTTGAAAGAAAAGACCAGAAAATCCATCAGGGCCACTAGCACTGTTACCATTTAGCTTGAAAACTACCTTTTTCACCTCCTCCTTGGTAGGACAAACTTTTAGTAGCAAATTATTCTCCTCAGAAATTAATTGTGGGATATGCTTCAGCAATGTCAAATCAGCAGCACCATCTTCCACAACAAATTGCTTCTTAAAAAATTTAATTGCCTCTTCAGCTACCTGATCATTGCCTTTAGCCCACTGCCCATCTTCTTTAAGCATTCTACTCACATATAATCTCTTTCTTCTCCCATTCACTAAACAATGAAAGAATCTAGTATTTTTATCCCCTTCAATGTGCCACTAAAAACCTGCTTTTTGTCTCCAATATTCTTCTTCAAAATGTATATATTTCTTTAGCTCAGCCTGAGATTGTTGTAAAATCATCTTGTTAGAAGCTGAAGGATTTTCTTCAAATAGACCTTCTTTCAGCCTTACATTTTCCTCCCTGATAATAAGTTGCTTGAAAATGTCACCAAAATTCTCTCTGCTCCATCTGGATAGAGCTGTTTTGGTGTTCTTCATCTTTTGTTTCAAGCTAATGAAAACATCAAAAGAGTCTTGTGATTTCCAGCTATTAGCAACTGTTTCCATAAAGCCTTCTTTTTCAACCCAAAATTGTAGAAATCGAAAAGGCTTCCTCACATCTGAGCATTGACCACCACAAGTTAGAAGCATAGGAGCATGGTCAGAGCCAATCCTTGGCAAATGTTCAATTTCAAGGTTGCCTAATAAGCCAATAAAAGATTGATTCACCATGATTCTATCCAATCTCTTAAATATACACTCCTCATCAATTCTACCATTCCACCAAGTAAAAGGGCTACCCTTGAAATTGATGTCCAGTAGTTCACAAGAATTCATGCAAAAGGCAAAATCTTCATACTCATGAGGGTACACTGGGAGGCCTCCTATTTTCTCATCATCACTCATAATGACATTAAAATCACCCCTACTATTCAGGACATATTATAATTAACACTGATATTATATATATCATCCCACAAATTAATTCTTTCCAAGGCATCACATTTTGCATACACGACTGTAGCCAAAATGATATCCCCAGTCTCTTGAAAATGAGGTTGAAGTGTCAATTGCTGATCTGAGTCTGATATCACCCCAACATGGATATGTTCCTGAACAAATACCCAAATCTTCCCATTCTGATTATGAGTTGCATAGGGCATGCCCAACCTTCTTTTATACATGTGAAATTGATTTCCTTCTTGAAAAGGTTCCATTAATGCAATTAAAGAGAATTTGTGATGCCTGTTGAGCATTTGGATCCTGTGGAATGAATTTTGAGTTCTAACAGATCTCACATT
Organism: Solanum chiquidenum; assembly: GCA_029582725.1. Classification (NCBI taxonomy): domain Eukaryota; kingdom Viridiplantae; phylum Streptophyta; class Magnoliopsida; order Solanales; family Solanaceae; genus Solanum; species Solanum chiquidenum. Next base: position 2,424 of record JAJOOS010005266.1, on the reverse strand, counting down.
CCAAAATAAAGTCTTCATCTTCATTTAGAACTTGTTTTCACCGCCCTTTTGGGGTTTACCCTAATAGGTCTAATGTCCAGATTACTTTTACCTTTGATTCCTTTGGAAATTGATTGAACATTTAGACCATCATTCTTCATTATTTGATCTTCTTTAAAGGTGTTATTTTCTTCTTCTGTATCCTCTACATCTTCACCCTCATGTTTGTCTGTGGTGGCCCCTGATAATTTCCTTCTATAAGTTGATGAGACACAAGATTGTGTAATGTACTAATAGGACTGGACTTTTTGCAGGTATTCATGATTTCTCCCATTCCCTCTGTGGCTGTCACATCTCTGGAAGCATTACATTCAAGTGCAAACACTACCTCACTCCCAACAATTTGAAGTGGCTCCTGGAAAGTAGCTATTTCATCAAAATTATCTGCAGATGACTCTGTGTTGACATATCTGCCTGATTCTGTCGCGGGACCTTCATGTTGTACTAAGATCAGATCCCTATCATCCTTCTGTAACCTTTCTACATTATGCTCAGCTGTTACCATGAGAAGATTCTCATTCCTGAGAACTATTTCCAATCCAGTATTAGTTGCATTCCTTTTTGTATCCTCCTCCCCAGTGTGATGGTGTATGGGCTTGTTCTCCTACTGATTTTCTGTTGAATGATCTCTTTGATCAAAGGTCTTATTGACCTAATCTTTAGTGGACCCTTGTTGCTGCTAATCATCATTCATGGTTATTGTTTTATCTTTGGTTGTACCCTCATAATCTTTTGTTGCCTGTGAACCTCCTGATCCTTCACCCTTATCTATATCTTTGTCCATCTTATTGCTTGCATTTACATCTTATTGCTGCAACTTTATGCTTGTTTCTTCATCATTTAATGCTGCAAACGAATTGTTTGTGTTAACACTTTCTTCCCCTTGTCGTTGTTCTTCATTTCTTTGCCTTGATGCATTTTTATTCATGGGATGCCACCTCTTAAATTGTCTTCCTATCCTTATCACCGGCTCTTCGTCCTGCATTGTACTGACTTTTATGTTCTCCTTCTCCAGTTCTGGCTCCCTGAGTTCTGGATGCAGCACTCTACAAACATTCTCTGCATGACCCTGTAATCGACAATGCTTACAATATTTTGGTAACATATCATATTGTATGTGTACTTTTTCTACCCTCGAAGTCTTCTCAGCTTCATTCACCACCTCCAGCTCGATATACTTAGGGAAATCTGTGAGTAAGTCCACTTGTACATTGACCCGAGCACAACTAGGTCTCGTCTTGTTGATAGTGGTCATATCTAGTTGTAGAGGTTTTCCAATTGCTGATGCCAATGAGAAGATGGACTCCTTAACAAAGAAGGTCGGTTTTAAATCCGGAAAGGAGATCCATGCCATTGCTTGTGTAGTTTCTTCCTCAACTCTGAATTTTGCATCATAAATTATTGGCCGCATCATGTATGAATACCCATCCTTTGCTAGTATGTAGTGACTTGATTTAGACATCATGTTAATAAAGTCATCTTGTCGACTGAATCGTATCAGTATGTGTCTACTCCTGAGTAATCCAATTTTGCACTCCCCTTTCACGTTGCATTGTTTTGGAATTTGAATGTGCAATTCTTCTAATTCTGGCCATCCATATGTGAACTTCCCAACCACTGCATATTGTAAATTTTCCAATGTATTCATTCTATCTACCTCTTCTTCCGTCCAACTTATTCTTGGGATTCCATCTTTGTAGCTAATCTTCTTCATGGGTATAGGTTCCACTGTTGGGTTACTGATTGTTACTGCCTTCTCTGTCTTAAACATATCAGCATGTTGTCTTGAGGAGAACTCCTTACCAGCTTCCTCATTAGGCAGATTCTTAGTGATAGGTAATTTTGAATTTTGGATCGTTTGGGGAGTTTTATGGTACTGTTGTAGACTAGGAAAACAGGTTGTTGAAGAGAGTGGTATAGCCGGGCCTTCACTCATCAATAACAGGCCGGTGGCCATATTGGCCATTCCATGAATTCTGTTCAAACACCTTGTAGGCGGCGGCAGAAACTTTTTAATCATAATTACAACTTTGCCGCCAGTGGTCGTCCTCTCATCACATTTCTATCTAATACTAGATAGGTAATGGCCCGTTCTTAGCACGGGCCCAACAAGTTGGTTTTTCGATGCAATTTTTTTTTGGGAAAATTACGCGTATAAGCAAACATATACTAGTTAATTACTTAATATAGCTATAGTTTACCTTAATTACAATTCGCAGCTTACTTTTAGCTATAATTATACAACTCAGCTTTTTAGTTTTGTATAATTCGCGCATTTGTATAATATAATTTGTATAACTTTTGTATAATTTAGAATTTGTATAATATAATTTGTATAACTATTTGCACTTCTGATGTTTGTAATTGTATAAATTCGTTATTTCG